>JAAAKG020139699.1:0-12290 GCA_010014905.2 Druon quercuslanigerum | reverse complement strand
AGTTATAGAAAAATTTACGTTCAAAATTGAAAACAGGTAAGAAGCGATGATCAGAAAAAATACCATTTGAAAAAAACATACTTAAAATTAAAGTTTTTTCTTTTGCATTTTAAAATTTGTCATAAAAAATAGGTTTTCTTAGTTGAAATGACATCAGTTCTAAAATTTTTATTTTTAAATCATAGAAAACTATTTTTTTCAGAAATCTTTAGTAACACTCATTTGGAAAATTTTCAATTCTCTGTCTCGTATTTATAAAGAGAATTACAAGCTTAAATATAGGAAATCCAAAATAGACGGAGACAGATCAAATTAAGTTATTATTAAAAAATATTGTCCCCATTGCAATCTGAAAAAAAATCCTTTTTTCCCCTAAAAATGAAAAGAAAAAGAACTTCTCCCTTTGGACGAAAAAAAAAATTTGTGGTTTGATAATGATAAAAATGAAAAAGACCGATTTTTCAACAAAAAAGAAAAAAACATAAGCGTTGTTTTTTTTAATTTACTTGTACACTGATATTTCACCAATATAATATGTCAATTTTTTTTCTAATAAAATTAAAAAGACGATATTATCTAAAACCACGCCGTTTTTTCAGTTTTCATACCCAAACTTTTCGTTTTTCTATGAATATAACAAAATTTTATTTATTGAACAAACCTATAAAACAGTTTTTTTTAGGTTTAAAAAATATCTTACCTTTAATATTAGATTCTTATTCATTTTCATAAAATGCTAATTACTTTGTTTTTCCTTTGTACAGTAATAGTTTGAAACTTCAACCTCAGAATGAAATGTGTAAAAAAATCGTTTTATAGCGATTTTAAAAATAACTATTTTTATTGTTTTTTTTTAATTTGTGGGGGAAAAATAATAAAAAATTTAACTGTGAAATACCTCAAGTAAATTTGTAATTAAACATTGGAACAATAGTGGGAGCTAAATAATTTTAATTACAAAAAAATAGCTACCCTAAAGTTCAGTTTGTTTTTTTTTTACAACTGTTTACAACAAATAATAATTATAGAGTGCACAAAGATATAAAAATTATTTAAAATTTATATTTTCGATAAAAAAGGAATTCATTCCTTTATGCTTAAAATTGATTATTTATTTAATCCTTTTATGTCTATTTTGTTATAAAACAATTATTTTTAAAAACTTTACAATAATTATTTGTTGCAATAAATTTCTTGCATTTGTTTTCCGACGCGAAGGAGGTACAGTGCGTAAATATTCCACTGCAGCGTTTTGTAATCTCAATCTGTCAGTGTTGACAAGTGTTTTGCAAGGTGTTTCCGCAAACGTTTCAAATACGCAATCAGGAAAAACATTTATTTTAGCATGTAGCAGCAATATTTCTTCTTAATTTCCTTATCACGCAAAAAATTTTAAAAATATTTGTTAAAACGCAGGTAAATGCAATGGTTTACACGTCCCTAAATGTTTATGGTCAGAATAACTTAAACAGAGCAGAAGGTCAGAACAAAAACCGAGCTCAAATTCAAGTTCGACTGTTTTTTTAAATGTAGGTCAGTTTATTCTACATCTCAAAAAATAAAGTTTAAATTTTTTAATTGTTGCAAATTGCTTCCACTTTAAGGAATTAATTGTTTACATAACTTTAAATATCTTTGAAAATAATATAATTACTCAAAAGTTCTCATATAACTTGATTATTTTTTACTACCTTGTTGTGAGAATATTTTAATTTTTTCATGCAGATTTTTATGTTTTTATTAATTAAATAAACCGGATAATAATTAATGATCACCTGTTTAATTATTTTTTAATTTTTAAAGCGGAAATTATTATAAGATAATAATATTGTTTCGGAAAGAAGATTGTACATGCTTTTTTTTGTTGGATATGATGATGTGAAAAACATTAATTAGTCTGCCTAATCATTTCTAATTAGCGTCATGCCTGGGAAATTAAAAAAGACAGAAATTTTTTTTAAAAAACTAAATAAGACAAAAACCTTTTTGAAAAATAATTCTGATATCTTTTTTACTAATCCTGACAAAGACAGCCTCACTGTTTGTTTAAAAAAATCGAAATTCCTTTTTGAAAATACTTTTTTCACTACCAATAACATTATTCTTAATATTATTCAATAACAATAACAATATTCAATAACAACATTCAATAACAATATTCTTGCACATGGATTTTGTTTTCAAATTTTATTTAACAATATAAGACTTAACATTTTACTAAATATCCATCTCATCATTACTGCATAAACTGCGACAAAATTTGACCTAATGAAAATTTCGTATCGTTTCAAATAATTTTAATTTACACACAGAGATTATCTTACTTTAATGCAAAAGATATTTTCGGTTTCTTTTTGTTACTGTTAAAAATAAATTTTGAAATGTGTTAGTGTCTAGTTTGCAATGAACTATGTTTTTATATTAAATTTTTTGTTAATTTGATTAATCCTTATTTTTTAAATATATTCTTGCATGTAACTACGTGATTGAATTGTAAACAGAAAGATTAAATTACTATGTAACCTACTTTTATTTGAAATATTTTTTGCGAACTCATTTATTCACTGACGTGCAGGTGTTCAAACAATGTATGGCAAGTGCATTCTTAAATATCCAAAACATTGTTGAATCAGCAGTGAAGGATGTGCCTTTGCAATTACATAATTAAGATTGCCACTCGGGTCTTCAAATAAAAATGAAATAAGTGAATCTAAACATCGAATCGAAAATTAATTTCATGATTCCTGATCCTTAGATTTTACCATCTAAAACTTCAGCAATCTTCTTTGGATTTGTATCCAAGATGTTAGGTTTAAGAAAAACGAGGAACAAAAGAAGACAAATTCTTATTCTTTTTTATTATAAATAATGATTAGTAAATAAAAAAACTATCATAAATACATGGAACAGATTGCAGATTGAGAAACAAGAAAGTCTGAATACTTTTTGAAAAAAGAATTTAAGGGATGGACCACTATCGAATTGCGTGTACAAGGAATGTATTCGGATAGTATCAGAAGTATCGGAACATTTGAAAACATGAGAAAATATGATAGAATATTTAAGAATGCTCACAAATTCTGAGGAATAATTCATAATGTTTCGGCATATATTTCAATGAAAATCACAAAATATTTTTAAAATACATTATGCTGGTGCAAGGTAACGTCAGAGGGTAGAATTGAAATCGCTGGATTCATGTCACTTGTAATCTCATTTTCGTATTTTACATGTAAGATAACATAAAAAAATATTAAGATTTCATCTTTACATTAAAGTTATTTTGATGAATAAAGAAGATATTATATTGTTTTTATTGAGATCAATATTTTCTCGATTCAATACTAATTTCTTTTTCGTGCACAACCAAAAGCGCCCAAATTAGGCTCAAGTTTTTAAAAAGGCATGCAACTTGGTCCTTTCCGTATTAGAAACATTATTTTAGAATCGGATGCCAAAAAATAATACACATTTTTCTCAAAAAAAGTAATTTTTTATTTGAATATCTGGTATTTTTCTAAATAATGTAAAGAATTAAATTTATCTTTTTGATTTTTGTAAAAGATTTTGTAGCCTTTCAAAAGAGAATAGAAATTTAAGAAGTTTAAAAAATTCTCTAATTAATGGCGGTTGTTTATATAAAAATATTTTTTTATTCTATTTTTGCAAAAAATATAAGATTAATGAACGGGCATTGTCCAAAAAGACAATTATTCTTTTTGATGATTTCTATAAATGTTGTCATAAATAAAATTTAAGAATAAATTGCTTATGAACCTCACGTGGAAAAACTTTTGTGACATCGATTGTCTTTATTATTTCATACTTTTTCAAAAATCGCTGTTTTTGGTAAACTTTGATAAAATACTTTTTTTCAGTTTCTATACAAATTTGACCATATATAAAGGTTACTGACGTTTATTCACTTAAAAATCCTCCTTAATTTCTGCTTTCAATCCTTACCCCTGATTCAAAGTTCTTTAACTTTTAGATTAGGAATTGAAATATAATTTTAAAAAAAAATTTTTAATTGGGGACCTTTGGTGGTTCGGAACCCACCTTAAACTGTAAGTCCTTCTCCCACCACCAAGTAAGTGTGTGGGAGGTGTGTTAAGAAATAGGAAGAAGGTGCAAGAAAAGTATAAACCCTTAGGGGACACATTAGAAGCTTCCATTAACTTACTAATTGGGAACCAAGACCTGAATCTTGGATTTGAAAGACACTAGTGTCAAAATTTGCCAAGTGAGTCACCTGCTCTTCGATGGCCGAGCTTTTTTCGCGGAAATTACTTTATTCGCTTCCCAAGGATAAATGAAAAATAGAATTTGAGCGATTTGATGATGTTCGGAGTTTTACAAAAATCATTGTTAATAACCTTTTTCTGCATAAATTTGGTCATTATTTATTTACTATCGGTTCGTTGGATGCATTTTGCTAATTTTCTAAATCGTAAATGTAACCTGGACAATCATTTGATACAGATTTTTTATTTTTACAATAACAGTAATTTGTTGAAAACATAAACAATTTATTCAAACAAATGAAAATAAATATAATTTCTCTATCTCATTTTTTATTTTTGGTCATCGAATATCAGTATTTATTTTATAATGCATTACATTAAAGAAGATGAACATAAAAACTTTCATCGAGTCGTAAGTTATTGCTTTTTTTCGCTCGGTTCTCAGCGCGCGTCGCCCGTGTCGTCTCCAACAATAAATTTTAAAATTTAAATAGTTTAAACATTCATAATTAAATTACTTTTTTCTAATATCGTAAAAATACGAATAGCCAAATTTTTCTAAACATAACTTTTCTTTTCACTTCGAAATTTGGCAACTCGATTTAAAATAGATTCGTTCTTTAAAACTTAAATAATTTAAACTTTTGATAAATTCAATTAGAAGAAAAGTACAGTGAAATCTTGATTGTTTAAAGTGCCGTGAAACGTACCAAGTCGATAATTTTAAGGTTAGAGCATTTTTTTACTGCGCATGTGCCAAAAAGCGCGGGTCTATTTGAAATCGATAAATACTATCAATAATGATACAGATCAATGTGCCCGACTCTCAGTGTAGTAATTCCCCGTTTAGTAATTCCTAGAACTAATGGTCCACGCAGCTGCTTAGCTCAAGGGGAGAGAGAAATTTAATACTCTTGCCTGGAAATTGCCTTGGATGTTCCATTGAAAACGGTTTGATGATCCGGATTTGCGGCCTGTTAGCATAACTGAACGCATTTCAGGGTTTTTCGAGTATCTCTAAAGTGTTTTTGTTAACGAGCGACAATTTTCCAGCTGAAAATCAATATAAGAGAATCAGAAACTGATCCAAATGCTTCGCGGAATAGTGACTTTTGTGGCATGATGTCGCCGTCATGGAACAGTCATTTTATTCCTTGACACTGAAAGGTCGTCAATCGACCAAAGAATGGAACCTGACTGAGAAAACAGATTCTACACTTGGAAAATATTACTATTCGCATATTTATGACTCACTTCACTCACTTCTCGAAAAAATTATCTGCTTTCGCATGACGTCATGCTAAAAATACTCTATTCAAACCTCGCGCTCTTTGGGCTTTTTTTAACTTTATCAGCCACTGAAGCGGAGGAGAGCAAAGCTCAAATTAAATTATTATTACAAATATATGTTTTGTGCTAAGATTATAAAGCATTGTTTAAAATACATAAGCGCACGTCTGTGTGGTCCACTTTAGATTCTATTTTGTTTAAAATGCGTAATTTTAATAATTTTTTACTTTAAATGTCATACTTGTCCACATATATTTACAAGCATTTTCTAAAATTTCAGCACAATTTCTTCACAATTTCACAATTTCACAAGTTCCCCATAAAAAACCCCTAATCTAATTCTGTTCCCTCTGGTTTCCTTGACAAACAAATGGCGATTGCTGTGCCTCCTTGTGGTTTGATAGGGGTGGTTGCTCGAGGTTACGTAGGTTAGGGATGAATGTTCGGATAAGTTACGTTGGTTAAGGAGTAGGTGATAAGGTGGGGTATATTATGGTGTGGAAGTCAATTATTTTAAGAAGAGCGAGCGATTAAACTCGCTGATCCCAGAGATAAGTGGGTTAGGCTGCTTTTGGTTTGGTGTGGTGGTTTCTACTCCTAGAAAGCGGATTCTGCAAAAAGAAAAAACACGGGTTCAATATTTTTTGGTATTTTATTGATGTGCAAAGTTTGGTTCTAATCGGTGAATGACGCTTGGGTAGTGTTACTTGTCAGTGATGGTAGGTAACTTAGAATTGTTTAAAGTAAGCAACTTATAGTTGGTGGTGATGAATAACTTGTAGTTTCTGTAGCTGATGAGTAACATGTAGTTGCTGGACGTGAGTAACTTAATCTTGTGGAAGTAAGAAGCTTGCAGTTGGTGCAAGTAAGTAACTTTAAGTTGGGTTTTGGTAACTTTTATTTTCTTCAGTTTCCTCGGATTTAGTTCCCTCGGATTTAATTACCTCAGGGGTAAGTTCACTTCGAGTTAGTCGGGATAAGTAATGTGGCCAGTTTTTATTTGACCATGATGAGTAAGTTTGTGATCCAGTATTTAGGTAACTTGTATAACCAAGTGAATAACTTGAATAACCAAGTGAATAGCTTGGATAGCCAGGATGGTACCCTGTGTATGGTTGCTGTGGGTAATACGAAGGTTGCGGTGCGTAATTAGCCACTGATAGAGTCGCCGCAAAGAGAAACAGAAGGCATTGAATTTCTCGTCATCTTGCCTTTATTCCTAATAAACTTTTTCGGATACTAAACTGAGTCGCATTGACAATTTGTGGAATCCATTCCTCCTCATATACTCACAATCCGTCAAAGCAGAGATATCTTCCTCTTTCCGTCTTGCGAAAATATCGATCAATGCTATTGATTTTTTGCGTATACCAGAAGGCTTTTGACCCATTATTCACATTTTCTTAGTAAACACATTGCAAAAATCGATTTACTCGAAGATGTCATTCCTCTTCCCGTCTACATGTATGCTCAGGATGCTCATTTTATGGTTTAGATTCTAATTGTAAGCAAGTCATTTTCAATTTAATTAACTATTTATTTATTTATATACTGATTTTCTCATTGAGGTTTTTTCGAGGGTATGGAACTACATAAAACTGTTGTATGCCTATTTTTAGTTTGTAATAGTATATTACATAACTAGAGACAAAAAGCGGCTATATCAGAAGAGTGAAGTTGCCGTCCAACGCCACTAGCTAATAATAAATAATTAAATATAAAAAATCCTTATTAATTAGAAAATTACAATTTCTTATTAAATAATCAACTATTATTTAATTACGTAAACCTTTTCCATTTTACTGAGATAGACAGAAGTTTGGCTGAAGTACAGACGCAGATTAGTAGCCACTTACAAGGAAAGTACCAGAGGTGTACCAGACCGATATTCTTCACTCTGTAATATATTTTAATACATACAAAAATAGCAAGCACTTACTTTTTGTTACGTGCTGGTCCGTCAATTTGAGGTGTTTAAACCACCCTTAAATTCTATCCCAAAAACAGTTTTCCTTTAATATCTCAAAAACGAATCGTGTTTTTCCAAACAAACCATCATCAGATTATTTGTTACAATTGGATCATAATTTTATGCTTAGGGGTTCCAGCCCTTAATTTTTACAAGGCTGAATGAGAATTTTTTGCTTTTTCTATACAAAAACTTTGCATTTTTGAAAAAAAATTAATTTCAAGGGTTTAGTTACCCTTATAGTTAATGTATTGCTTTTCGAGGTGCAACTCGAAAGTACATAAAATATATAGCACACACAAGTTTTTTTCCAGCTTATAGATGAAAACCACTGTTAAAGATAAATAAAAAACTGTTTTTCTTCTATATCTTAAACAATACTCGGATTTTTTTAACGAAGCAAACGCCAACTTATTGCTTTAAAAAGAAGCTCATTAAGAGATATTTTTTTATACGAATAGGTTTGCAGTCCTGATTTTTTACAAAGATGAATGTGGTTTTTTACATTTGTTTTTACACAGGAACTTTCCAACTAAATAAATTTTACTGCATATTGTACTCTTATTAGGAAAATAATAAAAATAAAGTAAATATATTTCGGGATTTATAAAAGAAAAATCACTGCAAGGGGGGACTTAGCTCTAGATTTAATTTTTTTTCTTTTAGAAAATAATTCACAATATAAGTTTTAAATTTTATTTAAAAGCATGAAAGTGACAAAAACATAAGCATCCTTATTTTTAGGAGGGTTTACTTTTTAGATTTACTTGTAGATTGACATTTCACCAATATTGAATATATCATTTTCTACGTCTGTTTCGACATCAGCATTCCCAGAAACCCCCTGATACTGAATTTGAGACAACTATTAAAACATATGGACTTTTTGTCCATTTAGTAACAATTTTCTTTTAGAATTAAAAAATAAAATTCTAGTCAACTAACTCTGTTTGATTTTTTCTGGTTAAAACTATTCTAGTTAATATTTCAGATAACAGAAGTATCACGATGGTTTAGCAGAAATGGACAGACTGACAAATCAATTAAGGACTGCAAATCAGAAAATAAAATATATAATTAAAAAAAGATGGCAACAAGCTTTTATTAAAATTTATTAAAAGTAAATGAAATTATTTCCTGTAATTAATTTTAAATTAATATTTTTTAGCATGCGTAGAATCTTCCTGATAATGATGTGACTAAAAATAAAAACGAGGGCCAAAGCTTTTATTTTCTATCACATTATAATTATTATATTAATATTGCGAACCTTGTTTTTAGAGAGAACAGTTTCTTTTCTTCTGATTATGTTTTAATGAAATATTATTAAAACATTTTTTGAAATTGTGTATGTATTTTTATCACTTGCTTTGTCCAATAACTCAGTGCCGAGGCATCTCCACAAATTAAAAAATCAGGAAATGATTCGAAATTAAACTTCAAACAAAAAGTGTTAAATCAGCCAATGTTCAGTTAAATAAATTCAGTCCCAACAGCTAAAATAAATAACCAGATAAAGAATTATTCACTTAAAGTGCGGAAATGATTAAATAATTTACGATCGTGAACCCAATAATTTCCGCAATTTAGGTGATTAATTCTTTAACCGATTTTTTTCTCATTTATTCATGTTGCGTGAAATATTATGCGATAAATATTATATCGAATGATCAAAATTCTGCTCTTAACATTTTCGAAATATTTTTTCTTGTCGTTTCGAGTAATCAAAAGTATTTTTTTAGGTTCAGGATTTGAGCTTGATTTTTTAAAATACGGTAAAAATAATTTAATTGGCCTATGGTACTTTCGTTTGATGCCGGAAACTGAAGGTCAAATTTACTTTCGGCAGCGACCTTGGATAGAAACTAAAAAAATTTGAGCATTTTCAAAATTTTTAGGACCATTTTTTAAGATTTAAATATTCTGGATACTGCCATTCGTAGTACTCGCAAAAGAATAATTTATCCTTACGAATTTTTTTCACAAAAAAAATGTTTAGAGTTACCATTGGCAAAAGTCGAAAAGACAAATGAAAGTGTAAATTTTAAGCCAAACAATACACGATATGAAAAAAAACAATAAAAAGGTTGTTTTATAAAAGCCCTACAAGACAACCATAACAACTTTTTAAAGTTAAAAAAAAAGTTTACATTTTTGATCGACGCTTCTGGTTTTAACCCCCATAAAAATAAAAAATAGGAAAATCCATTTTGCGATCAAACAAAGCAAGAGATGAAAAATAGGAATGGACAAAAATTATGCACCCAAAAAAGATCTAAAAATTTTGTATGAATCATCTTCAAATAAGACTTGTTGTTTCTGTGTTAATCGTAAAAAATAATATTAAAAATTGTTTAATTCAATTTTTAGACACACGACACAAGCTACAAAAAAAATGAACACGCAAAAGTTTTGCATCCAAAGAAGAACTACAAATTTATTATTAACAATTTTTTAGAGGTCACCGATATTAAAAAGGAAGTATTTTCATTGTCTTATTTAACAATTAAAAAATTTTGTATCCTATAAAAAAAAAAATTTGGACATTGTTTTCATTTGAGATCGAAATGAAATCTTTTTTCTTATGAATAATTTTATGCATCAATATCAGAACACTACAAAAAATACTCAATCAAAAAAACATTTCAAAATTGCATTTTTTCCAGCTCATTGCACTGAAAAAAATGATTGGTTGAGCCAACTATTTAGTTAGTAAGATACAGCACTGCTACTTTATTAGTTGACGCTACTATTTTATTAGTTGGTATAACAATTTCATTAGTTGCAGCGACTATTCAGTTAGTAACAGCAGCTAATTAAATGGTTGTCCCAACTAACAAAATAGCAGTGCCATTTCTTACAAACTGAATAGTTGGCCTAACTAACGATTTTTTTCAGTGTGGGAACAGTTACGTAACAAAGTAAAAAAGAGAAAGAAAAAAGGAAAATCACCCGTAGGTCACAATTCTTAATCGATTTTTAATTTTTTTCTGAAAAAGGTTAATATTAAATTCTCAAGAAATCTACCTAGGCTAAATTTTTGAATTTTTGTTTATTTACATTTTTATAGAACTGCAAATAGCGAAAAAATTTTAATTTAATAATTATATTTCCTAATGCCTTTAAAAATTTTTTTCAGTAGCATCAGGCCTAAGGTTTCATGCAAAAGGGTCCATGAAATGAAAAAAAATTTCTGATATATCAATTTATTTGTTATAAACAAATATTTGCAACAAATAGCCAGTATGATGGATTATGTTTTGTGAAGTATATTTATGCATCGATATCGCTCGATTAGACCAATGAGGTGAAACTTGATCATGAAAATGTTGTATTCAATATGATTTGTTGGATTTATTAACAATTATTATAAACAAATGCATGTTTTGAACAGTTTTTTGCAGAAATGGTCCCATGTCTTCGAATATCATTGCCTATGATGCACTTTAATGTATTTTATCATTTGATATCATTTTGTTAATTTATAAACAATTATTATAAACAAATGTATGATTTGAACAGGTTTATGCAGAAATGGTCCCAATTTTTTCCGATTGACTTCGAATCTCATTGGCTGTGATGCACATTGATTTATTTTTGTAACTTTATATAATTTGTTAAATTTATCAGCAATTATTATAAATCATACCTTTGTTTTTAATAATTATTATTAAATTTAAAAAATTATATTGGATACAACATTTTCATGATAACATTTCAACATGCCATATCAACAAATTTTTTTCCTCCACTTACCCTTTTGTATAAAATCTAAGGCTTGATGCCACTGAGAAAAATTTTCACAGAGAATAAAAAAAATTTTAATCAACATTTTCTTCGCGGTTTTTAGATCTATAAAAATGTAAACAAACAAAAATTCTAATATCGGCTTACCTTTTGGGTTACCTTCTTGTTATATTCCGTTCTACTTTGTCTACATCAAAGGGAACCATCAATATATTCTAATTTTCAAACGCGAATATCGCAATGAGAATGTAATATTTTTCAGTTTTAATTTATGACCGTGGTTCGTCAGGGGCTTAAGTCACAGTTTTCGATTTAAGGTATAAAGTTAAAAAAAAAGCATTTTACTCATTTTACTTTCCTCTTTTTTATTTTTGTCTAAAAAATGTATTCTATTTTCTTTTTTAGTAAAATTTTTAATTTTTTTAAGTTGCAATAAGAATTCTCCGCATTACCTTCCACGCCTTTTCAGAAAAAAGTTTCACTTAAATGAGTAGGCTAAAGTTTGAACCCCAGAAATTATATTTTGGGGATGCCACCTGAGTATCTTTGCCAAGTGCGTATGATTTCATTCTGAAAAGCCTTAAAATGATTCTGAAAATGCAAATTCTTATATTGTCACTACCTGTTTTTAAATATATAGTGTTAGCTTTATGTAAACATAGATGTATTCTTTAAAAAATATATATATATTTGCTCTTCGTCAGCACCAACATCCTTCTCTATCGTATCCTAACGTTATCCTTTCTCTTCTTGTGTTAAAGACGATCCTGGACTTTCCAAAACTGACCAAAAACCAAAATCTGAAGTGAGATGCACCTTTTGTTTTTCGTTAATAGGAAAAGGAATATCTCATAAGTGCAATTTGCCAACCCGATCACCGCCTAAATCAAAAGATCTCAACGCAAAGGTGGCTCAAAAATGAATGTTAATTTAAACCATCAAACTAAATCTACAAAAAAGCCTTTAATCACGGCAAATGATGTTAAGAACTTACAGGCTCAATTTCATTTAAGTCAAAAGGTAACTGAGGGGGTCGCATC
>JAAAKG020139698.1:0-12290 GCA_010014905.2 Druon quercuslanigerum | reverse complement strand
CACCTCTTCGCAACCACTTTACACGAGCTTTGATTGTGTGCGAAGGTAACTCGTTTCAGATCTGTGCACACTGCTTCTGCTTTCCAAGATACGGTTGATTTCAATTAATTTATCTGGCACACCATTTTGTGTGAACGTCACTCCATCTGGCGAATATCCTAGCCAAAAATTTCCAGAAGAAACTGTTAAACCCAATTGAATAACATTTACTTAATAATTTTTTTCATAAGCTTGTCGCGCAAAGGGTTCAGTCTCAATTCAATGTTTCATCATGACAGGCAAACCCGACTAAGGCTAAAAAAAGTTGATGGATTTCTTGTGCCAATCAGGAATTTTATTCTTATTATATGTCAATATCTCGTAGCAGCGTCAACCAGTTATTCAGTTATTCTATATTTTCTTTCTACTTTCCAACTTCTTAAATTACTACAAATTTTTTCGCAAATGGTACGAGGATCACGTTGTTAGACTCTCAAAGGCGTCACCTACTTCGAACCCTGACAATTTTTCCATAAATTCTGAAGGTTGATGATTGAAAATACCTTCTAATTCAATTGAACTACTTAACTTATTATTATCGTCATGTCAAACCAAACAAAAAGCTTATTGTACATTGTCAATTCACATGACCTAAATATGCTAACACTTGAAATCAGTAAATTATTAATTTTTAATTTGATTATATTAATGATAAATTGATAAGAAATTCAATATATTTTCATATGATCCAAAATTAAAACTAGTGATTTTGCGTACACTGGATTTAAAAAAAATAAAACAAAATGCAATATGCAAAATGATAACAAAATGCAAAAGAACTGCAAAGGAAGCTTAAGCTGTGAGGTGTTACACATCTGTCACTCCAAGAGCTTACGGTTTACCAAAGATTCATAAAATTGGTAACCCTTTAAGATCAATTGTTTCTACGATAAATAGCCTCACTTATAACCTAACGTCTTACATATCCAATATTTTGAATAAGATCGTTGTAACGAATGATTGTCACGTCAAAGACAGTCTATCTTTTGTAAACAAACATTAAAATTCACGTATTACCAAAGGACTATGTTCTAGTACTCTTCTGTGGAAAACGTCAGTTTTCAGATTAAATTCCCACTCTTCTTTAATTTTCCCTGTCATTTCATCATGCTTGCGAAATCCAACAATCATTGCGATCTTTTTTCTCGATTTTCTCTCCCTTGATTCTTTTACAGAATTAGATATGATATTATGACTTTCTATTTCATTAAAGTTTGGCCTTTCTTCTACCTGTATTTCCTGTAGTACATTTATTGATGTCTAGACTACCTTGAAACGGTTCAGTATATAGAATTAATCTATATTCATTTATTTCATCTAAAAGCGATCGAAGCATAAAATAGATACGCTACTGAGCAATAAGAGCAAAATTCTGATGCGAAAGGGTTGCATGGATTGCATGCGTGGTCATTCGAAACAGGTGCCGTTACGTGCGCAACTACCCCGGAAAGAGGGGATTGAGAAGTTCGAGCAAATGGGACCGCTCCGAAAACGTGATTACGAAGGAAAAGTCAGTAGGCACTAATCAACCTAAAGGAGGACCACGTTTGATGTCCGGCTTTCCCCATTACCTCCATAGCATAGCAGTTCCAGAATATCTCTTTTTAAAAACTTCAAAAATAAGAAATTTTTGTGCTCGGAGGTCCCCACGACCAATTCCCTTCGACGGGGCGTGCTCGCCTGGCACTAGTGTAGCGACTTCGAGGTCGGGTTTTTGGACTGGTGGTGCATCCCGGTCACCCGAAACTATGTGCATTGAATCAACAACCCGCCAAAATACCGTGATTTATTCGATGACATAACAGGGTGCTTCGAAGCAACGAGAAACAACACTCTAAAAACTATAGTCCATGCACCTCTATCAGCCACCAGGGAGTCATTGATTTTACAAACCGACTCGATTAGGGAAATTAATCAATGAAGCCCCAACCGAATTAAAAAAAAGCTTGTATCGACTATCAAGGGATTAGTAAAATCCCCTTAATGGTAACTGAACTTCTCTACTAAGCAACATGAGCATTAAAAGGCAGAATTTTATCAGCTAAGATCTCAATGAAGAATTTAAATTAGAGTCGTTTATGATCCTACCTAAAAAAAGGGGAAAAAGAGAAAGATTAGTAATTAGAACAGGATTGCGCAATCACGTAGGAAATGCGAAATACCCTTTATAAAATTATCTACAAAAATTTGTAAATCATGAAATGCCCGATGAACTGAAATCCATAATTAGGTCAGAGATTATCGCCATTCTGTTTTCGCTTTTGGGATCCCATATGTAATTTTTCAGAATAAAATGAACGCAATTCAAGATTAATCAGCAAAATTAACTTACTAAGAAATGATGATAGAATCGACCCTGGATTGAGGGAGAATTAGATCTCTAGGGAATTTTTGGTTAATAATTATTTCAAGATCAAGGAGTTAAGATTAGTTGAAAGCGAAATTGAATTAAATGCAAATTGGGAACCACAAGTCGTGAAACGGGTTCATTTTCTTTTAGTCGTTAATATTCAAGTTTTACGTTTCAGGTTTATTTTCCTTCCAGGATTGGTATCAACGTGTATACTTGGTACCAGTTTCCTGACAAGGACTCAGTAAATTGTCGACCAAACCAAATCCCCTTGAGTTGATATTAAGAGGGGAAAAAGTCGATACATTTCCATTCAGAAACTAAACTCATTTAGAATAAAAAGAGATCCCAAAATACAAGCGTCAAAATAATTTAAAATAACCATTTAAAATCTACATAACGATTAAGGGCTCTACAACCTCTATCCTGGATATGAGTTTTTCGACTGCTTGTGCATTTTTGTCTGCCTTAACGTCAACTAAGTGAATATTTTCCATTAGCTTTTTTTGTAGTTCACCAAGGAATTCTTTTATCTGATCTTTAATTTCAGATTATTTGGCTTTTATTAGCTATCAAAATTTTTTTTTAAAATCCACAATTTTATGCATCAAAATTTCTAGATTTACTACGAAAACATTTATAAAAAAAAAAGTTGAGCGTTTGACAGCAGTTTAAACCGCTTTTTTCGAGCTTTCAATTTTCGGAAACTTTTTTCCCTGAAACAATGCAAAAAAAGGAACTTCACAAAGCACTCTTAATTTTAGTGGAAAATGAAATACTAATATTACTTGATACAAAAGTGCGAAATAATCCCATTCCTAATAGAAAAAATAGAAGTGAATTTTTAGTGCGTGTGATTTTCAAGTAGATAGAGTTTAATTTTTTTGTATCAAAACAAAACAATATTCAACAGAGTTGATATAGAAAACATTTCCAAATAATTTTCTATGAAGTCGTTATGTATAACAAAATTGCTTACGCACCAACTTTTTAAAAAATATTTAAAATGATCTCATATGAAACAATTAAAATGTGATAATGTACAAGTTTATCATTTTTGTCTTCTGACAAGCAATTAAAATAATAAGTTACGGTATTGTCTGTCTTCCATCGCGATCAAGGTGAGTAACGGAAAATAAATTGAGATTACGCATTTGCTATTTATTTACGACTATAATCAATATTTCATAAGGACATTTCACACGACAGAATAAATGCAGATATTTTAGTTCGAATTTTATATTCTTAACATTAAAAGCAGGGGTGGTTTCTAATAATTTTTTGAAGGGCTCCAGTGCTTCTAAAGGTTTTGAATTAGGTTACAATTGTAGAACAGAAATACAGAAAAAATTGCATATTCTTGAACTGTACTTATAAAATGGTTTAGAAATATTTATGCGGAAATTTTAAATTTTTCTAACGCATTTTTATAATCAAACAATTTTCTATTCTGATTAAAATTTGTCCTTTCCAAAAAAAAGTTGTATGGAAAAGAAATAAAGTTTATGATTTTTACCCTTAAAGCCCTTAAAGAAAATATGATTTTCCTTTCCTAAATGGTTCAAGATTAATAATTATTTATAAAAAAAATTATTCATAGTTTCTTACAAATTATTTCGCAAAAAAATTTCATTTATTTCCTCAATATATTTTAACATAGTTTGATTTTTATGCTACATCAAATGATTATTAAAGGTGGACGAACTTTTATTTTATAGTGCACCAAAGTGATAAAATTGCCGAACAATTCTCTAGTGGACTTTTTAATGAACATCAATGTTCTGAGTGATAAACAAGTTCTGGTCACAAGCAATGTTATCATTTAGTTTTAACTAAATTTAAATTAAATTAATGGTGTACAGAGGGTTATGGTTAATATGTAGTTTAAACTTTCTAAATTTGAATCGCTGGATATCCAGTGATTCTCAGTGCAATTTCACAAATTGAAATAGCTATCAGGCAGTTACTGGGAATTAGTGAAAAAGCACTTAATTTATTGATCAAATGCGCTTCACTATTTCAATCAGTGACATTATCCCGTAATGAGGGCTCCATTGGTAACTATACAATCATAAAATCACTCAGGTAACCAAAATGAGCTGAAAATGTGGCAAATGATGTTATTGGATCAACCAGTGACATTAGAATCACTGGAAAATCACTGATATGAGCAGTGATTGAATTCGTACGATGATTTTTCAAAAAGTCCTTTAATAGAACTTACTTATTTTGCAGTAAAAGATAACACCATTACGGGTTTATCAGCGAAAAACTGCACGGCTAAATTAAATACAGTGAAAAATTCACTGGTTCAAATCGAGGGACTCACGTACTATTACGTAATTATTAAAGACTGGAACGCGTCTGCCTACTGGACTGTCCTTCATTTCTTCTTTGTCCATTATTTTAACCGTGCCACTGTGCATGTTAATTTTCGCCCGTTGTTTAGAACGATATATTGGAACGAGAAAATTATCCTGCTCCAGTATTGCTAAAACGTCACCACCGGATGCTAATAACACAATTTGCTCTGAGGTTGGTATATGCACATATTTATTATTTGGCAATCTTAAATTCATTGATTTATTAGCCGGAAAAGTGTATCTTCGAAGTTCGAATGTTCGGTTGGGATTACTCCGGGGTATAAGTCGAATTAGTTCAAGTTGTCCATATCGAGGTATAGGGTTATACACATTTTGAGAAGAAGAAGGCCTCGCAGCAGGAGATCTGGACCTTGCACGAAGAAGAGGCTCCTCAGATGTAGAAGTCTTGGCAGGAAAGTGATGTTTATCAGGAGAAATAGGAGGTCCGCACCGAACAGTACCAGGTTCAAGTTTAAAATTAGACTTACAGTCGGATTGTGAACTTAATTCTGTAAGAAGAAATAGTGGATTCAATGTATTTTAAACTTTTATAGGAAAAAATGTAAATATATCGTATGTTGTAACTCCATTTTAGGAATGAAAAAGTAAAAAAATATGCTGTCATCCGAGAGGTATATTTCCGCAACGTTGGAAACAACTAAACGGGTGTGGCCCAGTGGGCTTCAGAGCCTGATTTCGGATTTCACCTGAATACATTCTGATTCAATTCATTGTCAATTGGGACAAATCTGGCTAGAGTTTTGAAGTAAAATCTGTGAGGATAGGACGTGAATTAAATTGCCTTTCTCGAGGAAAATACTTAGTGACTTATGTGCGTCAAAATTGTTTTCCATAAATTGAACTAGTCGCCACCATTGCATAATGTCAAAGGGTTTATATCAGATTAAGGTTACAAAATTTGAAGACTTTCGACCTCAAAAAACTATACTGGGACCTTGATTTCTCTGGGTTTTGGCGTAACCTTAATGGTCTTCACGGTAATTCGCGGTGTTCTTAGCCGTTCTTCTTCTTGCTTGTGGCTTCTTATGGTGTCTAAGCGAAAACTGCGCAACTTTGCTGACTTCGCAAGCGCCTCTCTTTCTCTCGTCTCCTTGGACCACCTCATCAACGAATGCAACAGTATATCCGCATATTAATTTAATTTAATTATTTTAAAGTTATATGCTTTTAAGGAATTTAACATTCACTTGATGTTTTTTTCAGTATGCTAAGGATGAAGTCGACAAAAATTCGACTGAAAGAGATTGAATTGTGTTGCTGAGTATCCGTCCGCCTCCACTAATTTCAAATTCACTTTCTTGATTAGAGGTAGTCAAAGCTGCTTTGAAAATACATCGTGATAAAATAGAAGACGAATGAAAGAGGGCAAGTTGAAAACATTCTTTTGTAACAAGTTTTTAGTCAACTTAAATTTCCAAAGGAACCTGAAGCAACTCTGCTTGGTCAGTCTTTTTTTTATTGTTCAGTCATTTTATTGCAACCCGTGCCTTTTCAGAATGATCCTTGTGCAAAAGAGTGCAAACTCCTGGAAAGTGCCAGTCTAATAATAATTAAAGTCCATCGAGAGTGAACAATGAAGTCGTCAATTTATTTTTCAATTGCGAAGTGGCTGCTCAAAATATTACGATTCCCGTTCAGCCTGGAATATCCTCACAGCTTCTTAACTCGGTTGCACCAATGCTTTAGAAACCGAACATCTCCACTGCTGCGATTTGTGGACAAGAGAGTTAAAATGTTATCCTTTCCACTACAGTTCCACCTCAAAAGTTGCAGACATCCATGATGTTAGTTTCGTTGCAGGAAACCATTCAATCGCCACACCTTTTAAAGTTGGCTGCATCAAAGAATCTACACTTTCATAAGTTAAATAGTTCGGCAGCTACAATGTATACACAAGTCTCCGAACGCAACACTTCCCACGATTTTTCGACTTTAAAACTTGCCGGTAAATTTTTTAGAGCTTCCTAAACTAGATATGCCGAAGAAATTTAATCTACATGAAAAAACGTCTCGCAGAAAGTCAAACTGGCTGCGTCGTCAACCTCTGATGAAAAAGTATTTTGTGGACCCAGTGTCGGATATAAACTGGAGGCAAAAATTAGGTATAAGCTGTTTAGAACCGGAAAAGAACCGGGTGAAAGTATTTTGTGGATCCAATTACAAACCATTTAAAAACCAGACACGAATATTGTATAATGCCAGCTAAACCCTAGTTAGATATCAGTTATATCCTAATAACAAATTCGGTAACGGCGCGGTTTTGACCGTTTGGAACCCACGTATAACGTTGTTGTAGTCTGAGAGTTTAAATCACATCTTCCTCGAAAAATTAGGATTAAAACGTGAAATTTGCGGTCAGTGATAGTTTTTTAAAGGTCCGGTCGTTCTAATAAATAAACCTGATAGTCCAGGCGTAAAAAAACATCTCTCTGTGGGAATTAAGGTTAAGATCTACAATTAGAGATATCCACGTGATTTTAGAATGGTCCAGGTCGTTCTAATAGTGAACCCTTATATTCAAGGTCATGAAATCACATCTTCCTCGGGGATTATAAAATTTAATCTTAGGAACAATGAGCACTCAATCAGATTCAGAACCTTTCGGATTCTATTTTTAGAACACACACATTTCGGACTTCGGCTAAATAAGTTCCGATCAAATTCATAATTATTTCAGACAAAACTGGATAGAGATTTAATAAATAACAATTAGGATAGGACGTGGATCAAATCGAGCATAATAGTTTTCGTGAACGGCTAAAGCTGAACTTGAAGACACAGCAATCTTATAATGCCCATTAAATTGCAGAAGGTCCGAAGCCACAATTAAGGACAATAATTTTACTCTGGAGACAAGCAATTTATATGAGAGTGAGGTTTTACACGATTGAGTTGAATCGCGATTTTTTGAACCGTTCTTATTCTTGGTTTTGGTTTCTTATGGTGGCGAACCATAAACTGTTGAATTCCGCTGACCTTGAAAGCGACTAGCGCTCGCCTCCTTGGGCCATCTCATCACCGAATATGTATACCGAAAGCAACAGTAATCAAATTCCGATGAATCCAGGTCCCAGTGTAATAAGAAAATAATTATTTTTATATTTACCAATAGAATTAAAGATAGCCGCTAATGTGAAAAATAAAGTATAAATGATCTTCATCTTTTCCAACTAGAGGAAACACTGAATGACGTGTTATTGATAATTTAGTTAACAGTGTGAATAATGAATGTTCCTAGTCTCCGCTAAAGTATACGTATATACTGCATTCGTTATCTCATTTATCAAACTATTCGCTAAGATTATATTTTAAACTATTTGTATTTCATAAAATAGTTTCAAGGTGAAAAAGTAAGTTACTCAACTCGTAAAAGTTAATGTCATAATTTTTATAATTCTTTGTGAATTAGGAAAACAAATTTTTACATAGAAAAGAGTTATATAATTTCTTTTATGTACGAGCATGATTATGTTTAAAACAAAGCAAGAACGAAAAAATAAAAAGAAGATAATTTAGATTTTGCCTTATTTTTATCCTCTTTTTTATTATCGTCCATTTAATTTAAAATAAAATATTTAAGATTTTGTTTCGCTAATTTGATAGTTAAATAAATTTAAATTTTGATGTTCCTTGAATTTTTTTTTCAAAATAATATCTTTAATTCCAAACTACATAACTTTATATTTTTAACAACAATTCAGAAGATTGCAGCTTTTTACTGAAGGTTTTTACATCGTTTATTGTTTTATTTTTAATTGAAGATTTAAACAAAGAAGTAATTTTAGATTCAAAAATATTTTATGTTCGATAATTTCTAAAGTAAATAAGTATTCAAAAGGAAGTTTTGAAATTAAAAGATAAAAAATTGAGCCTAAAATAAAATGTGATGAAAATTAAAGTATCTGAAACTGATACATCTGTAAATGGATACTTTCGATAATTTTAAGTGGTTATAATTTCAGAGCTCTTAATTTTCATGAACGCTTAATTTTTAATTTTTTCTTTCATAGATTTTAATTTTGAAATTAAAATTGAATTGGTTAAATTTGTAAAGTATCACTGCAATTAAAAATAATTAATTTTTAAGCGACTGAAATTGACATTAAATATTTGAAAATTGAAAAGGGTTAAGTATAAAAAAGTTCCCATTTAATGTGACCATTTATTACGAAAGGTTTTTTTTGAGAAATAATTTAATTTTTTTATTATTTTAGAAAAAGTTGTCTAATGAGTTTTGATATTAAGTTGTCATTTTATTATGTAATGAAAATTTAAGATTCTAGAATTTCAGAAGCTTGACCTTTACAAGATTGAATTCAGTTTTCAAAATTAAATGGTCACATTTGAATCGTTTCGAATACAAATTATTCAAATTTAAAAGTTTTCAATCTTTGATTATTTAATTTTAAATGCTGTTAATTATAAAGAATACAATTTCAATTCCTCTACATTTTAAATGACGCAATTTCCAAAATTTGAAACTTAAAATATTCCATTTTTAACGTTTTGACATTTTTATCATTTGGAAATTTTAATTTAATATCATGCTAGTTTCATGACTCTTATAATCAAGTTAAAATTGTTTAATTTTTAGAGCTTTGACTTAGAAATTATACAATTCAACTACTTTTTCTAATTAAATTGTCAAAAATCGTTAGTACATATTTTTTTAAATTTCGGATGCTTGCAATTAAAAATTATTAATTACTATTGTTTACAAAATATTTAAATCCTTAAGAGGAAAGTTTCTTTAATAATGGATTTTTAAATTTGCATATTTTCATGTTAGTAAATAGAAATAGCTAGTGTGCAATCTCTGTATTTTTGTTTATGAGACAAAAAACTATCCTTATCCTTATATTAAATAGTTTAAAGGCAATTATTTCTTATAAAAAGATTTGCTTATATTTATCGACTGACGCAATTGATAATATATGTGAAAAAACTTGGGTTTCGCAAGAGAGTTAGTTTTTCTATAAACCGGGAGAAATCACTAATATTTACCGGGAGAACCGGGAGAACAGTGAGAAAACCTGAAGAAAATTTTTTTTAAATACAAGAAAAATTTACTTTAAAAATCGGCAAAAGTAAGGTTGTAATAAATGTCTTCGCTAAGCAAAAAAAAACGCTGTGTAATGAATATTTAACAATTTTGTTCGTAAGAAGAAACTGTAAGAAAAATTCAATAGCAAAAAATGGTTTGAATAAATGTCTTTTGTAAGTTATAAATTTTATTTTAACCTTTGCGCGGGCACGTACTGTTACTTTCCTCGAGCGAGCATTTAGATTTTGGGAACATGCTAGGAGAATGTAAAAAAATTAGTACTCCGAAAAAAAAGTTAAATAAATTTTCGTGAACAATAAAAAATTAAATACTTCAAAAAAAAGAAACAATAATTCGAGTGACTTATTCGTAAAGATCAGTATACTCATCCTTGCAATTGTCACAACGCCTAAACCGCAGAATCGTAGTTTGGATTAGATTGGAGTGAAATAGATTGGATTACTGCAGATTGGATTACATTGAAGTGGATTTGATTGGAGTGAATGGGATTGGATTAAAACCAATGAGAACGGATTGAAAGAAATTTGACAGAATTAGAATAAATTAGATATGAAATAATTGGAAAGGAGTTGAGTGAAGTGAATTGGAACGAATCGGATTGGCTTAAAATAAATTATATTGAAATGAATTAGAATGGATTGGAATTGACTTGAGTGGAGTGGGTTAGGTTGGAATAAATTGGATTGGATTATAATTAATTATATTGGAATGAAATGGATCGGAATTGAGCATAGTGGATTTAAAAAAGTTCCAATTGAATGAGAATGAATGAAATTAAAATAAATTTCATTGTATTAGAATAAATTACATTTAAATGAATTTTATTGGATTATAATTATTTATATGAGACGCTGTTTGCAAGTTTAATCGTAGATATGGAAAGTAAGCTCGCGTCCGGAATGGTACGAGGAATTAGGTTAGGAGAGGTAAGGATAAGGTCATTCACACATACAGATGACATTGTACTTCTAACAAAGAGCAAGGAGGTTTTAAAGGAGATGATAAAAAGGTTGAGAAGATACTTGGACCGAAATGTTATGATGTTCAGAAAAGAAGAGAAAGAGATAAGGTAGGGGAGTGGAAGTGGAAGGAAAAAGAGGTACAGGAGGTGAAAGAGTTTGTGTACCTGGGATTCCTATTTCGGAGGAATAGGGTATTGGATGGTCATATAAAAGCGAGAGTGAGAAGGGCAAATGTGGTGATGAGGCAAGTGTGGGGTCTGGGAAAAGGGTTGCTTTCAGATGATTTTGTAAGGAGAAATAAATTGTTTGATTCGCTAGTGATGAGCGTCTTATTTTACGGAGTGGAGGCGTGGGAGTGGAAGGTAAGTGACGAGGTAAATAGGACACAGGAGAGGTATGTAAAGTGGACACTGGGGCTAGCAAGGAATATGCCGAACTATATTGTCAGGAGGGAGACAGAAAAAACAAGTTTAGGAATTATATCGGGGAGCCGAGCGTGTAAATATGAGGATTAATTTTTAGAAGAGGGGGGAAGTAAGCTGGTTAGGGAATTTTGGTGGGAGAAGGAGAACATAGGTAGGAGTGAAGGAATTGTTGCATGAAAGGGGGGACAAAAGAGCAATGGCATGGGTAAAGAGGGTATTGGGTAAGATAGAGAGAAAGAAAAGGAAGGAGGAAGAGGAATGGAGATAATGATTAGAGATTAGCTGCAGAGGCAGAGGCTGGCAAGGCGAGGTAAAGCGAGAAAATAGTGTCATGCGTGCGAGGCGAGAAAGTAACGTCATGCGTGCAAGGCGGTGTGAAGCGAGGAAGGCAAGGTCGGCTTAGAGATATTGCGTGGATGGTTCTTAGTTTTAAAGAGTTAGTTGTAAGAAAATTCTGTAAAAATGGAAGTGTAAGAAAGTCAATTTTTTAAGGCCAGCAGGCTGAAAAATAAACGTTTATCTATCTAATTATTTTGGGATGAATACGAAAAGTGTTGTGTGAATTGGAGTGGATTGGAATGAATCGTATTGTCTTAGAATGAATTTGATTGAAATTAATTAGAATGGATTGGAGTAGAGTGGAGTTTGGTGGATTGGAATCGATTGGAATGAATTGGATTGTATTGGAGTTAAGTTGATTTGTCTTATGTGAAGTGGATTTGAGTGGAATGGATTATAATGGATTGTGTCGGCCTTAATTGTGTTGGAATTAATTAAATTAGATTCGAGTGGATTATTGTGCATCAGATTGAAGTTGAGTGGAGTGGAGTAGAGTGCAGTGGAATGGATTCAATTAGAGTGGATTTGGAGTCGAATGGAGTGGATTAAAGTGGAGCGGTGTTAAGTAGAGTGGGTTGGAAATGACTAGCTTAGATTAGAATAAATTAATATTCATACAAATTGAATTGGAGTGGAGTAGAGTAGAGTAGAGTAGAGTGGAGTGGAGTGGAGTGGAGTGGAGTGGAGTGGAGTGGAGTGGAGTGGAGTGGAGTGGAGTGGAGTGGA
>JAAAKG020139697.1:0-12290 GCA_010014905.2 Druon quercuslanigerum | reverse complement strand
TGCCAAAAAAAGGGTCGATTCGTGGATGACTTCGAAAGACGAGTCATTTTTTCGACGTGGTATCCGAGCGCTGCCTGGAAGTCCTATACCACCCGCTGTATTCTCCACACATCGCGCCATCCGATTACCTCCTCTTCAGATCTGTGACCCATGGTCTGCCCAAGAAAAAATTCACTTCTTATGAGAATGCCAAAAAAAGGGTCGATTCGTGGATGACTTCGAAAGACGAGTCGTTTTTTCGACATGGTATCCGTTCGCTACCAGAAAGATGTTAGAAAGAAATGGCTAGTGATGGAAAACACCTTGAATATTCAACTGACAAACACTTTTTTGAATAACCCCGCAATCTTACCAAAAATCCCTAAAAATTAATGCACGCTCCCAATATTAGTACAAAAATAATTATTCATGAACAAAGAATTTTGGGAAGGAAGTTAAAGTGAAGGTATAGGGAATAGGGTACAAAACCCTTTTTTTAGGCTAAGGCACCTACTTCCACTAATTTTTAATTCTAATTTTTTCCGTAGTTGGCATCATATCTTTTGCTCTTCCTGTAGAAGGCCAGCCTGACAAATTTGTGTTGGGTGTTAATCTTGACAATGAGAAGAGAATTTTATATTTCACGTGGAATACTCTAAAAAATGATCATCCTGAATTGAAGATATTTAACCGCGTCGAACAATTGGTTACAGAAGATACAATTACTCATGCAACTGTGGACCCGCATGGCTTACTATGGTTTGGTAAGTAATATCTACTGAACTTGAGTTTAAAAATTAATTTAAATACTTCATGGGCAAATACTTCGCCTAAACAAGAAAAGGAAAAGGATAAAAATTTTTATAAAAAAGAAAAGAATTGATATTTTTAAAAAAAATAAAGAACAGGAAACAAAAAATAAGAAGGCAACCAACTAAATGCCCTTCATTCTCTTTTTATTTCTTTCATCTTTTTGTTTTTATTATTATCAAATATCGATTTAAAAAAAACTTTTGTAACGAATAATCACCAACGTTGCAAAAAATAAATAAATTTAAAAAAATCTTGATTCTCGAGTGAATAAAAATAGAAGTAAGGGGATTACGTTGGTTTTCGTTTCATTTTTTTTTGTCCAAAAGCATGAAAATTTTTCTTTTATTTTTTGGCAAAATTATTATCTTCTTTCAAATTTCAAAAGGAAAATTTTATAGTGGTTTTCCAAATTTGTTCTTTGGAATCTTGGTTTTATTTTCAGGGACTCTGCACACTAACTTAATTATTTTAGGTTAAATAGGATTAGAAATTTTATTTTAATCTAATTTAAATTTTTTAAATTTCAAATTGTTGAAATTCTTAATGGAATTGAAAAATGAATTTTCAAAAAAACAGTTGGTTTTTTAACCAAAAAGGATACTCTCTTTAGTAAAATTTTTTAATTTGCAACTATGTAGGAATAGTAAAATTATCAGTGTACAAAATTTATTTTCTATTAATAAAAATTAATTTTTAGTAACTAAATTAAATTTTTAATCAAGGGGATAAATTTCAAACGAAACACGTACGTGTTTAAACAACAAGATAAATTTTCTTAAAAAAACATACGTTTTCAACGTTTTCATATGTTTTAATTTTTTGTGATAATGCACCTTTTTTAATTTAATTAATAAAAGTTAATGAATAATTTATTATTTTAAAAGCAATTTCGATCACGTGTTACTTAAAAATAAAACAAAAGTATAATATTTGGCTACCAAATAAAAATTAAAAATTGTTAAGACTATCCTAATTAACAAATGCACTGTTTAGCAATTTCTGGTCGTGCAAACTTTATTTTTTCGATTCAATTAACCGTAAATAACTGACTTCTAAGATTTTAATAACATTTAATGACAGTAAATAATTTATTATTGCAACAATTATTTAAACAGATTTTTATCATTTAATATATTTATGAATAAAATATCACTTTTCTAACGGAATTAACAGCCATTCCTTTAGGATTGATTTTTTTATATGATTATATTCCATTTGATAATTTATAACCAAATTTAATTAACAAATGCATTACTTGTCTATTCTTTGGCATTTAATCTTGTTTTTTGTGTGTAATTAACTGTTAATAATATTTTTTTTTTTTAATATTTCGAGAACGATTCTTTTTCTATTTTTATTTACAATTTAAGTAACCTTACCATACACGGTATATAATATAAGATTTTTCACAACTATTTCACCGATTCCGTCAAAAAAAATTTTTAAATATATTTCGCAAGAAAAAAATTCAGTTTATAAATACATTAGCCGAAAACATTTGTTTAAGACATTGTTATTAAAAATAAAAATAGTGGATTTATATCGAAATGCCAAAGAAGTTAAAAACTGTGGTAATAACAGTTGATTACACACAAAAAAAAACAATTTAAATGTTGAAAAATAGTCAAATAATGCTTTTTTTAATTAATTTTGGTTAAATAATTATCAAATGTTATCAATTCATCGCAAAAAATTATGGTTAAATAACTAGCTGTGAATTCCGTAAAAAAGCGGTACTTTATTTATAAATACAAAAAACGATTAAAGTTTGTTTAAACAATGGTTGTTAAACATAATAAACTTCTTACTGTAATTAGAATGGTCTTGAACATTTATAAGTTAGTTATTTATTGTTTATTGAACCGCTAAAAAGGAAGTTTGTACTTTCAAAAATAACCAAATAGTTTATCTGACATGGGCATTTGTTTATAAAAATTGGTTTTTAAATGCAAAAATTATTTATTGACTTATATTAATTTAGCTAAAATATAAAAATTACATTTTTCGAAAAACGACAAAAGGTATAAATTAAAATTAAAAGGGTAAAGTATTTCACACCAAAAAGATCTGTAAATTTGTTATTAACCATTTATTAGACACGAGTAGATTATCTTTAATTCGCAAAGAATGAGATTAAAAATTTGAAAAATAAATTTTTGATAAAAAGACACCAGAGATGAACAAAATTAAAATACAAAAGTTGTTAGGCCAAAAAATATCTACAAGTTTGTTATAAACTCTGGTTATAAAAGTATATCAACAGTAAAAAAATAAAAATTTTTAAAAAAGGACGCAAGATACAATAACATTTTATTTAACAATATTTTGCTCCTAAATTACTTCTGCACTTAATGTAAACAAATTAAAATGATGCAAAAACGACACAAGTTGCAATAAAATGTTTAATAATAATTTTTATTTTAATGAAATGCTCATATTTCAATAATAAAAATAAGACAATAAAAATAATTTTGTTCAAATACTAATGCATATTATGAATGGTAATAATATAAATGTATTAAAATGATATACATTTTACATTTTTGTTTTTTAATAAACAAAATAATATCACTGTTATTTTATTTAGAATTAAAATGTTTTTCGATTGCATACAAACTTTTATGATTTTTATTAAAAATCAAATTAACACGAAACACTTTCACTACAAAACATTCTTGATAATTATTATTAATTATCATTTTATAATAATATATGAAAGTCGTTAAGAGACATTTATAAATTGAAATTTATGTTTAGAAACCAATTTGACTTTTTTTTAAATTTGCATAATTTAGGTAGTTTGAATTTCCCGCGAAGAATGGCGTCACATCGATTTAGCTAATCCATGCGTTTAGCGAAAAGTGCCGCGAGCAGGAGCAATATTCCAACTTTACCAGAAAAAAAAACATGTTTCTCATACAATAAAAAAATTTTTCTCCTTGAAATATAATAATGAGCTACTGAAGAATCAAAATAATTTTAGTGAAACTCTACTATAGCGCCGATTTTGGGACTAATGATGGGTGGGAACTATCTCGCTGCCCGCTCAGCTGTTGTTTGATCACGCCTAAGTGACAAATGCAGGCCCCGCACACCCCGCTCAGCTCCTGTTACACCAACCTGCGGCGCGGCTTCGATTCTCAGAACGCCTATAGAAGGGCGGGCTATTAAAGGGTTTTTTGTAGATTTAAAATTTTATATTAAATTCCAGGGACGGTTAACATGCATGGAGAACCTTCGGCAAGTGTGTATTCTTTCAATCCATTTTTGCCTCCTGAACATAAAGTTAAAAAGCACTTGCTTCGAGGAAATGACCTGAACAATGGAATTTTGTGGTGCCCCCTTGATGCTTCCAGATTCTACGTAATTGATGCTCACGAAAATAAAATCCTATTGTATCATTATGATATGCAATACCGCGTTGTTACTGGTAAGTTTTTAATAAAACATTTTCATTTCATGTTAAAAGTGTTTGCAACTCAAAAAATAATTAATTATAAGAATTACCTTTCCTAAAATATAAATTATATTTTTTTACGGAAATTCCATGTTCCCGGTTTATTTCCAAGGTGTCACCCAAAAATCTTGTTTTAGGAATAAGATATTATTGCTAATGCAATTTCTAATCATTATTCCTAATAAATATTTAGTTTGAATATTGGTGCTATTTAAAATCAGCTTGCCAAAGGAAACTAGTCTCTGGAGCGATCGTATCTTTGGAGTTCGAGTATTTTTGTAACACCTCCTGTTAATAAATCAATGTATATCAATTTATATTTAAATCGTAATTAAGTAACTTTTTTAGGCCCACCTCACGTCGTCTTTGACTTGGCATTATGGGCTTTGCTCTATGGGCATGATATTAGCAAGAAGCATGCCCATATTGGTCATGCGACAATTGATAACAGAGGTTTTCTCTGGGTGCCTATTTTTGGACGTTCAGAGGTAACGATTCATGCTCCTAAAAAATATTTGTGAAGATGAAACTTTTAATAAAAAGAACATTTTAAATTTTTCCTCAGGTACTTTCAATTAATCCATATTCTAGTTCAGTGGATCGATTTATTCACATACGTGCAGCCAGAGTCAGCGCATGCGCTTTCGGAGGTGCTGAAATGAATATTTTATATGTATCGTCTTTTGGATATGGTTACGATGATCCTCGTGATATTCGTCCAAATGGCGATGAAGGTGGTGCAATTTTTGCCGTCTCTAACCTTGGCCCAGGCATTAAAGGATTTCAGGTGAAACCATTCGTGTTTCCTCGACTTCTGCAACAATGAAAATTCCAATAATCGAGGAATTTTTTTATTTTAATATTTTAAGGTCAACAATAAAGACTTTAGATATTTAAGTTAAATGTTTCGATTATTCCTTTATTTATTCGCCAAATTTCTCTCATTTAAAAAAGGAACATTTCTTTATCAGGATGAAAGGGTAACTTCTTTCGATCACCTTGTGCAAAACCACTCGAAAGATAATGCATGAATTAAAATTATTTTTTTTCATTGTAAAGAGTCAACCAAAATCTATTTCGGGCTTCTCGTAAAAATCCAAATTATTTGAAAAAAAAGTATAAGTTGAGTTTTAAAATCTAAAAGACAAATTTTGAACATCTGAAATAAATGTTTTTAATAAAATCATGAATTTTCTAACCAAAATATGAATTTTTAAATAAATAGTTAGTTGAATTTCTTTTCCTTCTTAATTCACAATAAGTCCCCTAAAGGTTTCAATGAATTCCATTTTTTACAATACCTCCGTTTACATATTTAGCACAATCTTATCCTTATAATTTACAGTTATTGAACACTATTTACAGACTCTTATACTTATATCCTTATTTATAGTTTTCACTGTAGCGCAATTTAGAAGTGTTAGGGAACCAGTGAACGCGATTTCCGTTTCCCTGTTTCTGTTACTAATTTTCTTTCACGCGCATTCTTTCATTATCTCTTATACACCCCTCTAGCCTCTCCAGCTTTTTCATTCACTCTTCTCCTAATCCATCCTTCCCTAGCATCTTCACCATATTCCCTTGCCAGCTTCCTTTATCTTATATTTCTCATCTAAATCCTTTCATACATGCTCCCCCGTTTCCTTCTCCCATTCACATATTCTGAACATTCTGCTCACTTCTTTTTCCCAATACATCCCCTCCCTAACCTAGTTTTCTAATCTAAATCTTGCTATTCTGGTCCAACTTCTCCCTCCTCATCTTTTTTTCTAAATACTTCGGTACTACCTGCATTTTTATCGTCTTATAACATTTATTATATTTTGATTCCTCAATCATCCCCTATCTTTCTATTAATTTGCTTTACCTCTTCCTTTTCTCCAATTCATTATGGTTTACTCTATTCGAGCCTTCTGTATCTCTGTCATTAAAGAAATCTCCCCTTTCCTCTTCCAATCTTGTTAAATCTATCGCCTTTCCTATTCTCTCTTCTACCTCTATCAAACAATTTGTCGCTAAATCCCCTCTATTTGCCACCCTCAGCTTTATCTCAAATTTCCGTGCACTCTTTTCCGCTCCAGTACTTCATTTATCCCTTTGCACTTCTTCCATCACCATATATACCGGCGCGTCTACCCCTAGCGTCCGCTTTATATACCTTTCTTGTATACTCTCCATTTTTTTTTCTTTCTATACTTCCCCATATCTCTTCTCCATAACCTAATAGCAGCCTTACCAGCGTATCAAATCACCACATGCTTCTTCTGCAATGCTCCTATTCCCCATATGTGTTTCATTAACAAAGAAGCTTTTTATCCTTTCTCTTATATGAGCTCTTTGATCTTCATTCGCTTGCATCTGCATATTTCTCTAATCCTGTAATTATTTCCGCCATCCCTTCTTCATCCTCTCCCATCCTAACTCCTCCCAAAACCTTTCTCCTCATTTCTTCTTCCAAATCTGATCTAAAACTTTTTGATATTCTCTTTATTAAGCCTTCTCTTATCCCCTTTTTCACCATAACTCTTTCTATCTCGCCTCTGTCTCATGAGTCAACCGACGCCTTTAGGTCCACGAACATTGCCATCATTGTCCCTTTGTGCTTTAATCCTCTGTAATATTGAACTTCTTGCACTTTGGCTTTCTTCAATATGGACACCACTACTCCTTCCTTCCATAGCTCTGGTAATCCCTCTCCTCTCCATACTCTATTGCACATTATCCATGCCCAATCATTTACTTGGGGCTCCCCATATTACCATACTTCATATGGAATCTCATATATACCAGGTGCCTTTTCATCTTTTATGATACCTAGTACCTCTTCTATTTCTTCACTTGTAATGTCTTCCTCCACATGTGTTTATAATTTCCTCCTTTCCCTACTTTTATCTTCCCTATATATTTACCACATTTCAAACCTCTTTTTCTGGCCTAGCCTTCTCTGTCTCTTCTTCAAATTTTTTATTTTTCTCTACTTTTTCTTGTCACACAACTCAGTATACTCCTTCTTGTTATCGCACTCTTTTCTCTTTGCCTGTAATATTCTATTCTTTGTCAGCCGTACCGGCAATCAAAGCGCGGTCGTTCAGGGTTAGTAAAAAATGTATTCATTAACGGGTGTAATGCAGCTTTCTGCATCGTCCAAACCTAAAGAAATTCTGATTTCATAGGAGAAATGCAGAAAGATATTAAGTAGACTGTACAGATTCGACTTTGAGCTTAAATGAACATTCATGTCACACATTTACAAGCGGTGAACGAGTTGAGACTCAGGCAGTAGCCCCTCAATTTTGAAGAGATACGATTCATTGTTGTGAACCTAAACTATTGGGTTAATTTGAAACAAAATCATAAGGCGCAGAATGATTTACCCTCGAAGATTCCTCGTTTAATGGGTGAGTACAAATTGGATAAAGCGCGGAAAGATCTTATATACAACAAAGGACCTAAAGTTAATAGACATGGGATATTGCAGGAAAAGCATTTTGGTAGTGAATGCAGGCCATGTGCAAATTGCCTTGGTGGTACTTTGCATGTAACAAAACCACACTATCAATCGCGAATCGAACACAACCTTTTTTTTCTTGGTTGAGTACGTTCTCCTCAAAATATTTATTGAAGAAGTCAGAACTGATAGCTGTGTGACTCTAACATGCGCTCTCTTAGGTCATCGCAGTCGTGCTGATAGGACAATCAGCAACTATTTGAAATAGTCTATCGCTGTTCCCAGGCTCGCAGATGTTCTTAAACTGATGTTATGTGGGCATCGCGCGATTATCAATAAATGTGGTCGATGTTCTCATTAGTATTTCTTTAAAGGCGGCATCTGCCAATATCTGCCGCCATATTAAGGATCTGCTTCTGGTAGTCCTTCATCTTCATAACCCTTTTCTAAATGCCAATAAAAAATACTTCCTTTACGGAAAGAGTGATCACCGCCTTAACCAAGGTTTGAAGCCTCTATATCCACGCAAGAAAGATCTTATGATTCAGGATGTTCCTTGGCCAGCTCTTTACGTAGGCACTGAGTAGCTAGCTGTTTATCATTAAGAGATAAAGTGAGATGATAGTCCTGTTTTGGAAATATTCATGCAGTTGTTTAACTCAGAGTTACAAAATCGACGAACATCTAAGATGCATCTGCTGCCAAACTTCCGTGGTGGAACCATTCTCTCCACAGCTGTCCTCTTATGCTGCGTTCAGTGCTCAGACATTTTTCCTTGGGTGGTTTTGTTAGGTATCTCGAGGTCAGTCATGGACTAGATGAACATACCAAAGAAGTATTTTAGGAGAGGAATAGCATAGGTGTTTATATCCTTTGTAATGTTTTCCGCACTAAGGCCACTGACGCTCTACTACGCCAGAATCAGACTTAGGCGACCTGCAAAGGCAGGCTCAAGCGCCTTTTTTATTGCAGAGTGAAGCAGACACTTCGTATGTTATATGCTAAGGTATAAATATGATTCTTTATAGGTAATCGCCTTACTCTAAGCATGGTCGTCCAGTATGGGGGAAGAACTTCTCTCCATGGAACAAATGCAGCTTTCTGAATTTGTCCAAACCCAGAGACATCCTGATGTCATAGGGGAATCTCTAGAAAGATGTTCAGTAGGCTGTTTAGTTTTGTTTGAGCTTGTATAAATCATTATGCCTTCCATATACAGGAAGGGAGTCAGATGAGACTTAGTCACTCTCACCTTAATTTAAAACCTATTCGACGTGTTGTTGAGTGTCCCACTAAAGGCTTTAAATGCTAAATAGAATCATGCTGCGTTGAACGACACACCTTGGATGATTCCTCCTTTAATCGGTAAAAACTGGGTATATCTACTCATCTTATTTTTAAAACATTTAAATCCTGTGCATCGTAAGTGTATAGGGTATTGAGGGCAACGCTTGTTTATAGAGTAGTTCAGAAATGATAGCCGTTAAATACTCATAGCGGGTCGAGAGGCAGGTGGTTGTTTGGTAATCACTAGGGCTACCAGAATTTACCTTTTTGTGTATCCTGCACTCTACCCCTTCCGCCATAAATGTGGAAAAGTGATATGGGCCCTCTAAGATTTTCTGAAGGGCCATAGCAAGTGCATGGTGCAAAATATTGAGGTTTTAGTACCAGAATCTGTGCACCACATCCACATACGGCTCTTTCAAATTATCAGCCCCCTTTAGGATATAAGTTTCATCGGAGCTGAGAGGCTATTTTGTTGTTGTGGAGTGCATTTTTAACCTACGTCGTTGACAGTTCTTCTAGGAAGGAGGTTTCCGTAAATTATCTAAGGCCTCCATTGCTCGATCTCATTTTGGGTTATTGTCTTTATGTCTGGGAAATTGACCAAAAAAGTTTCGGCTAGATCCCATCAAATTAGTAGAAGTTCTGGTCACTTCTATCTTGAATTTAAATTGGCAGCGGAACAACTACTCATAATTTTGGGTTTGAAAGTTGATGCGCTACTGTTGCATTTCTGTGGAAGTGGTAATCTGGGGGCTCCCAAGTGAAAAATCCTTCGCAGGCACAGCTGATTCACTGCTGCTTAAAATTATTTGCCGATGATCTGGCTGGACAGTAACCTTTTCCAATATGCCAGTGAGAGATACCTATCCATCACGTAGCTCGAAACCACCGGAACGCATCCTGTGGCCCCCAAATGCGGCTCCACTGACGTCAAGACGATCTTTGAAAAGCGACCAACGACGATATATTATAAAATTTCTCTATTATTGGCTTTTAGTGCTCGTCTAAGTCCATTTTCCCTTCGTTCTCTGCCCGTCTGGCATGGAAATCTCTTTCAGTAGCAGTGCTATAGCTAATATAGCCGTGATATTCATGATCTTTTTTAAGAAGAAAATTGATTTTAGTAATTAAAATTACTTTTAAAACATTATTAGATATGTATTTCGTATCTTTATCCATAAAATAAAACCTGCATTGTCAAAAATTGTTGTTGGAAACTTACAATACGTGTATGCTGGCTTTGGCACGCTACCTCACATGTCTTAGAATTTTACAATAAAAATCGAGTAGTCAGTTACACTTCTGTATCATACTTGCGGCTGGATATCTCGACATCTGATAAAGGAGATATTTCGGGTTTCAAACGTGTAATAAACTAAAAATTTTGCCGACGTTTCGCGAACATTGCAGTTCACTTCTTCAGGGCTGACCTAAAACTGAGGTATCAGGTTATGTTGTTCTTATGTATAATCTTAATGATGCCTGTGATTGGCCAGAGCGCCCCACCATGGAGACAGGACGCACCTGATTGGCCAATCAGATCCTATTTAAAAAATCCGGGAGGACGAAATGTCAAATCGGATTGGTATTATAACCGTTGTCCCAATTGATGTTATCAAGGTGCTTTAAGATGTGTTTTAGTGATGACGATTGTTTTATCAAATAAAATGTTATGTCCTGTTTCGATATGATGTTCAGTTAGTGCTAATTGCGTGAGATGTTTTAGTCTGACTTTACTCTCATGTTACTTTATACGTTGGCTCACCGCTCTTCCGGTTTAAGATTGTTTAGAAGTTGTCCTATTTTCGCAGGTGGTTTAAATATGATTTGGACATTGTGTTTGTTGAGAATTCTTCCTATTTTTTATGTGAAACCTTGGATGTACGGTAGAACGGTGGTAGTTTTTCTCTCTATTTCTTTATTAGGTTGTTTTGAGTTGTTTTCTTGGGTGCATTTTCTTATTGCCTTATAAATTTTTTTAAATGTGTAATCGTTCTGTATTAGAATTTGTTTAACGTTTTGTAAATGTATGCCCTAATGTATTATCTGATTTTTTGTAAACTAGTACGTCCAAGAAAGGCAATTTTCAGTTTTGTTCAATTTCCATGGTGAATTGGATATTAGGATGTAATTGATTATCAAAAAAATTTTTCAGTTCATTTGGTCCATGTCGCCAGATGACAAAGGTGTCGTCCGTGTAAGGAACCAAAATTCTGGTTTAAGCTTGGATTGATTGAAGCTTTTGGTTTCTAGATGTTCCATAAAGATGTTGGCTATAACAGGTAAGATAGGAGATCCCATTGCTGCTCCTGAGGTTTGTTCATAGAATTGGTTGTTAAAAGAGAATTAAGAATTATTGAGACAGTGCTATATCAAAGGTATGAGCTCGGCGGGGAAGTTTGCAAAAGATTTAATAATATCAATTGTATCAGAGATTGGTAATTTCGTATAGAAAGATATTACTTCGAAACTCACTATGATGTCTTGCGATTGAAAGCGAGTCTGCTGTATCTTTTTGATAAAGTTAAAAGAGTTTTGGACGTGAGTAGCAGAGTTTCCTGTGGTAGGATTCAGTTTATTGGCGGGGAAGCGTGCTAGTTTGTAAGAAGGTGAGTTTATTGCGCTGACGATCGGCCTGATAGTGAATGTTGTGTTTGTGGATTTTTGGAAGTCCCTAAAGTCTTGGAAAGGTACGATTAGTAGGTATTAATTTAGATGTTGTTTCTCTGTCCATGATTTTGTTATTATAGTTTTATTTATTCATCATTAATGTTGTTTTGCCTTTATCTGCGTGTAATATTATAATTTCCTTATTCTTATTAAGTTCTTTCATTGTGATTTTTGCCTATTTTGTTAAGTTTGAGAAGGGCATTTAGGCTTGGCGTAAAATGTTGGCCGTCCTACGACGTATGTCAGTTCTTGTTTTAAGTGGAAGGTATAGATTGTGGATTCCAAATTACTAGCTTTGTCTTCTTTTGGGATTTTAGAGGGAGCTACTACAAAATTGTGTCCTTTAGATAAGCCGGAAATCATTTCGTTGCTAAGAGGACGGTCAGAGATGTTTTGTACTGTGTTAGTTAGCTCTGTTTGCCTTACTGGAAGTCAAATTTGGTGTGTTTTATTCTTTCTTTTAAGAGAATCAAACTTGTTTCATGCAAAATTGATTTGGATTTTGATTTTCCCAAATTATTTTTAATTGTAAGAATTTTAGGACGATTTTGTTGTCGCTGCACCGTTTAAAAAAAGCTAAAAATATTAGTAGCTTACATTAGGAAGTCCTTAGATTACTAAAGGTGATAGCTT
>JAAAKG020139696.1:0-12291 GCA_010014905.2 Druon quercuslanigerum | reverse complement strand
AATTTCCCATTTACCCTTACACTCGCTTTGCCACCCATATATATTGCTTTTATAGCTTGTAGGAGCCATCCATTTACTGTGAATATTGGGGATTATTTAATATAATCAAAAACAACGAATTTCTATTTTATTATAAAAAATGATATCTTAATATATTTTTAATTTTCAAGTTTAAAAAATGAACTAAAATTGTATAATAAACAAATTTAATTAATTTTAATGAATTCATCAAAAAATACTTTTATTCCTTAAAAGATTCTCTGTAAATGTGATTGGTACGTTTTTATTGAAAAATATTTTATTCAGAGCTTATAAAATCTTCATTTTTGTAAACAATAGGTTTTCATAAATAACAGTTTTTAAATAAAAACGTACCAATGAGATTTATGGAGAATATTTTGAAGAATACAATAATCCCCACAGCATTAAAATGAAATTTAATACACTGTGCATAAATAATAATGTCTTCTAGTTAGTTAGAATGTTTTGGGATTTACGCCTAAAATCAGTGAATTTTACGATTTTCGCAAAATATTTTTCATTCAAAAGAATTAAAAAGTCTTACAGATCATTATCTTTTACCCAGAACTACCAGGAAATTATTTTTATTTAACAAAAACTTTTTTTTAAGACTTTCGTCTTGCAATGTTTGAATTATCGGCCAACTGCATAGGTGGCGCCGCCAGACGGCTTCCGTCAACTCTCATGACAAATATTTTCTACAGGCCTTCCGAAAAGTAGCATGGGACTGCAAAAAATATACAGGAATCACAACTGCGCATGCCAGAGGTATCCGCGTTCTCCCATCACTGAACGCGACAAGTAAATAAACAGGCCAGGCTCCTTCACACTTTCCAGCGGAATATTTTATACTTATCCCCTGCTTATTGACACCAGTCCCCAAATATTTATAAAACTAAAACTATCACAGAATAAGGTTCGTTTTCACTCAAAAAAAGCAAAGATCCGACCGACGACATGCGCGTTCCAGGCGGCTGGAGGTTCATGTCTCTGGTTTCTTCAGGAAAGCACTTTTAGTTATGTCATTTACTGGTTCACCTACTCAGTGTCAGAAAATAACTGATTCACTAGTGATATTTCAAAATACTGATTCAACCAGCGACAATTTCACTGGTTCAGTTTAAAAGGTCAGGGAGGTTATTTTTGATGACTTAAAACTTTAAGAATTTTAGATTTCGCTCTGTTATTTGCAAATAAAAATATTTTTCGAAACACCAAGTCTCAGAGGCAGGTATTAACTGCTCATTTGGCCTTTTGTATCGAAATAACCTATTTTTATAGTGGTCGATCGTTATGAAAATTAAACAAAAATTAAAATTTACTCAACCTACAGTTGCTGGTTCACAAATATAGAGTGACGTAACACATAAAAACTGTCACACTTTTGAACTGTACATTCAAATAATAACAATGTTTAGTCTGGAGGTTCTTTTTTCTAATGATGAATCCTTACTGAAATAAATCGAGCAGACAACAAAAATGAAAATTTTTTCTTTACGTAACAAAAGCGAGAAAAGAAGAGTAGCACAAAAATTATCGTAATTAATTACCCAATATCTAATATCACTGCGGAATTATATTCTCGTTTTATAATTTGCATCAACTAGCAGCCAAATGTTTATATTCAAAATTAAATCCAAAAAGGTAGTTTTCTTTCACATAATAAAATATTTTTAAATGATATAATAGCATTAAATAGTAGGGACATCTTGCACCCTCAGCTTATATAGCTTAGATTCATTACGAAAGTAGAACAAATTTGTTAAAACATGTAAGCGCTTTTTAAAATTCATAACTACTTTTCAGTTGTGCAGCTACCAAGGAAGGTTTAACGAGGTTAAAGGGAAGTTATTGAGGCGATTCAAAGTGGGGGGGGGGGTAGAAAGAGAGGGAGGGGAATAAGCACAAATGAGTGCAGGACATACAAATATATAGGAAGTGGTATGAGGTCTACGGATATAAAGGAAACATGGCGCACATGCAGGGTTGGAGAGGAAGATAGACAGCGAACGGGTGAGCAAGAGGAAAAGCATACACGAGATGGAATATTGGTGGTAGGATGGAGTAGGAAGAGGAGGAGGATACATCAGGGAGGAAATATAGAAGATGTAAGAAGCCATTACATTAGGGTAGGGAGGGGTATAATGCGAGAGATATAAAGTGTGAAAATGGAGAGTTCGAGGTGTAATAAATAAGTACCTACTTTTAGAGTTAAAGAACGGAGAAGGGGAGGCTCTAGATTTTGCGGCAAACGATGAGAGTGGGTATATAAGAGATGGATTGAGGCATGTAATAGTAGAAGAGATCGGAAAGAATGTAAAAGTTAAAGTAAAGTATAGGGCCATTTGATTATGTTTGGTAGGGTTATGAGAGGAGATGTAGGGTAGAGCGGGGTGTTGTACTAGCGCGGGGCAAGGTGAAAATGACAAATAACACCCGTGTTTTTTTATTTTGGTATTAGTTTTTGTTTAGTTTTTCTCAATTTAGAAAAATAGTGACTTGATGCTATTTTAAATATATTCAAATTAACTAAATCTTGCGCCATTACATACGGGGAATTATTTCAGAAGGAAGTAAAAAGTTATAGCTGCTTTTGCGACGCACTTTACTTTGATTATTAAGAAAACAAAGTTAGGGTTCAAAATGTCTAGTAATTTTTCTTTATTATATCACACATTCCAAAATAATTATATCAATAATTTTTATTTTACAGTATTCTTATTGTTTAAATAAGTGACAGTAAAATGATGGCCACCTCAGGATGTGGGGTATGCTGTCTGGAATGCAAAAACCATTAAATAATCCAATTTTAAATAATGAAATAGTTAAAAAGCGGATTAGAGTTATAACATACGTTCCCTGATAATATAAGCTTTATATTAAAAAATATACACATGAAAACCATATTTCAATCATAATTTATAGGGCATTAAAAAAAAAGCCCGGCATCGCACCCCACTCTCCCTTATAAAGGGTAGAAGTGAAGAGTTGAAGAATTGATGAATAAGAGGAAATAGAAAAGAAGAAAGGATAGAGGTAGATGCAGAATGGTGAGATGGAAGTATGGAGTCAGAATGGGTGAGATTGGCCTGCGATGGGAGGGGTTTGACGAAGGTGAGAGCGGAAACGAGTCATGGCCTGAACTGCACTTCACTTCAATTAAGCAGGATGTAAATATAAAATGTAGCATTGGCTATGATGGTGTTTGAGTTTAAATGAAGGGAGAAAGGTAAAGCGAATATGCGAAAACAATATGAAACAGCATTCGTACGTTCTTTTGCATAACGCTTCTTGACGGGCACCTACCGCCAGTTTCACGATTTGATTTTCCCATAAACCAGATATTAAAGAATATAAAACTATTCAGACTAAAAACAAAATAATTTAGAGTGGGTTTGGAATTACTGGCAACCGCGGAATTCCTTAGGATTAATGGCGGTATCACATGGAGTTAAAACAACGTCACTTAAGGAAAAGGGACCTATTATTTCGTTTCATTTCATTCAGAGCCCATATTGTGAATATAGAAATAGAGCGAAGCATATTTTAAAATACTCTTGTTTGAAGTAGAGCACACATGTAAATTCAATTTCATCCATATATGTGCAAAAAGTTTCCATTATATACTGTATACTTCGGTACAGTTTGCAAATACTGCAAACAGGAATAATGAAAGCAAGTTAATTGACGCCCTAAAATTGTCACTTGACCCAACTACGTTATCCACTCAAACCCATAAAAAGGCGGTTTCCTGGAAAAGCGTAGTTCCATAGCGACAACAATGCTGCCAACTTTCGCGCGAGTGGACATCATTGCAATTTCAAGTGGACCGACCACTCCACGCGAAACGCCTCCTTCACAAGTACGCGACCCGTATAAATTTCTCGGCCGTTTCGCATAACAAATGTTATTATGCGAACAGTCATGCGAGCGAATTGGCAGCAGTGGCAGAAAAGGGAGGGGAGCATCTGCAAAGCGTACCAACTTTTGCAATTAATCGCGGACGATGGAGCGCGATCGTACGGTACGATTAATTAATTAATGAATTATTTCCCCGTACCGTTTCCCACAAGAGTGGTCAGCGAGGTATTATGTGGGCCATATATATATATATATATATATATATATATATATATATATATACGTAGACGCTACTTTGTTCTCGTCGCTTTACAAACCAACTTTCATATTTCCATTATTGTACAAAGGGAGCGTCTGTTATTATTATTATTATTATTATTATTATTATTACACCAAAAGCTGTTTCCCTTACGGGGTAGGCGTGACTCACTTGGAGGGAAAGGGATTAGTGTGGTGAAGGGGTTATAGAATTTTTGGTTGATCTAGAATTCTCGTGTTATTTCTTTAAATAACACGTTCCTTCTGCAAGACTGCTCCGACCCAGGTTGCTGATCAATCTCTCTAGCAATCACCCCAAGTCTTTAATTCTCAATAATTATTTACAGGGATGCCATGATATTCTCGAGGTCTCGTATACTAGATCCGAAATAACCAATCAACACGATCGCTTAAAAGAGTGGGACGATGGTCGTGGGGGCTAAAGCGCAGGCTTGGGACCCACTCTGTCGGCATGCGGGTTCGATTCCCGCCTCGCACTCTGGAAGAGCCTCGGTGGCCCATGCGGTGCACACTAGCCTAGCAAGGGAGTTGTTCATCTCTGGAGAGTCGTGGGACCGGAACCTCTAGAGAAAAAGATTCTCTATGTACTTAAGGCTGTCGCTCTTGGTGGTTCGGAACCCACCTTAATCTGTAGGTCCCCCTCCCACCACCAAGTAAGTGAATGGGAGGTGTGTTAAGGAATAGGGAAGAAGGTGCAAGAAAAATTTAAACCCTTAGGGGACACATTAGAAGCTTCCATACACTATCACTTAAAAAGCTAAATGAATCGCGTGCGAGGTCAAGTCATGCACGGGGAAACTCTTGTTCGTAAAATTTGTCATTATAATATTTATATTTACAAAAGTTTGATGGCAATATAGGATATAGCCGAAACAATTGTATTATCACCGCAGCGATACGAAGAAATACATTTTTCATTTTATTTATAAATCTACTACAAACCTAATAATTACCATTTATAGTTAGAAAGATTAATATTTGTTATAGCAGATTGAAGTTCACAAAATTGAGATTCACAAATTAAATGATAAAACTGTAGTTGAAATAACTAGCAATTAAAATAACATATGTCGCAAAACAGGTGAGAACAATTATAATTTTCAATGTGAAGGTGCAGTGAGAGGGAAAACAATTGAATGTAGTGCTTCGCGATTCGAATGACCGAATGGCGTCACACGCGCCGAGCTTCACGAAGATGTTAAAATTCCTAAAGCTTATAATTTGTTTTATCACAGGAAAATATCTCCGTTCAGTAAATGCGAATTTATTTTTATTTTGCTCGTTCGACCATGGCAGTTTTTCCTATTTTCTATGGGAACAATTAGAAATGCGTAGAATGAACACAGAGAGAATGTCTTTACTATTGTATTTTGTAAACTTCACAGTCTGTCCTAGGGATTATAGGAACTTTTTTTTGGTATAAGTGCAGTTATTCAATCATTTATTTTATATTTTAATTAACTTAGCAGTTTTACAGTTTCCTGGCTTGCTATTGCCTTATTGTAAAAATAAATATTATGCTATCAAATTTTATAACTGAAAGTTTCTACGTGTGCGATTCGTAAATAATCGCCCAAATTGGCAGCCATGATGCATAATTTTAAAAAAATTGATCAATTTCAAAGTCAAGCAGGCCTTTATTAATAAGAAAATGTAAGATTTATAGATGCACGAAGGAAATCACAGAAAAAAGGTAAAAAGCGTTCCAGGCAAAATTTTTTAAATAATCTCGCCGTGCAATAAAATGAAGATCGATAAGGGTTAAAGTAAAAAAGTAGTGATCTCTTATTTCATTCTTATCGATATTCAGTTTTTTGCAAACCAAGATTACTACCAGCTCTTTTACCTGAAAGGCTTTTTACCTTTTTTTTTCCTGTGATGTTTGAAAAAACTTTTAGTTTTACCCTATTATATGTGGCATTCTGCAAGCAAAGGAGAGAGTTTGTTGGTACGGAGTTACGTATGAGGACATATAGTCGGATAAACTCAGGACACTGTAAGCACAGAACATACCCACTATGTTAAAAAACGAGACGTTTTAAATTTTTGTGTTAAAGACTAAAAATTACCAGTTTCGGTCACTGCCGACACATTGGTACAATGTAATTTTTAATTTAAACAAGTATTGTTAATAAGTAATGTTACGTGTGTAATGTAAATAAGTAATGTTAATGATTTTAAAGTATAAACCGTCCAGTGTGGTAAAAATCCGCTCAATTATAGCTACTTCTGTCATTAATATTTGGCTGCCTCGAGCATTAATGTAATACGTTTTTGCTTAAAAAATATCCTATCAATTCATACTGGGCTGGCAGACTACCAAAAGTGACAAAAAATGAACATTTCGTTGGATTTATATAAAATTTGGTATGAGGGGGTTTTTGAGTTAGTTGATTTTGAATTTGACATCATAAATCCATAAATCCAAGATGACGGATTCAGTATAGAGCCTAAAATGTCCTTATTTGTTCATACATGTATGAAACTTATTACAAGAGCTTTTTAAAGTCACTTATTTAAAACTTGGCATCAAAAGTTGTGAACTCAAAATGGCAGATGCAATATGATGCTTAAATTTTCTAAATGTTCACATATTTCTATGAAACTTACTACAATGGAGTTGTTGAGGTAAGTGCTTTTGAACTTAAATTTCACATATGTAAATTTTTCTTTGAACGTCTGAAGTTTGCGTATAAAAAATGTAGTATCCTAGATCTACCACGATTGTAGAAGTGCAATGACTGAAAAATCCAGGTAAATAAAATACTAGAAACTGAAAAATTCCCGAATAATAGAATTACCGAAATTATAAGATTTCAGATAGTTCATAATATTGCCGAATTTGAAAATTTTTCACAGAAAATGGTTTAATTATGAAATATCTGAACTAGAAAATTCCAGGATTAAAAAATTCCGCGATTTTAATCAATACTATTTGTTTATTAATAATCGAATAGTCTAATGTTTTTATAACATTTTGTTTAAGTTCAAAGTTTAAAAAAACTATCGTTTCATTTTAAAATAGCAATCATTGATTAAAATACATTTCTGAATGAAAAACTTTGGTTCAAAATGTGCATAGTATTGTTTTAAAGTTACAAAAGCGGCCATAAAAAATTAAATTTTTAATTGAAAAAGTAAGTAAAATTAAATTTCAAAATAAATCAGTGCTGAAGTTACTCCTGTAAAGTTTGATTGGAAAATGTCATTATGTTTGGAGAACTTTTTTTTTGTTTTTGGCGCACGTGTTTTTACAATAATTTTTGTATACAATTTTGATAGAATTATTATTTTAAATTCAAATAATAATTTTGAAAAAACTCTATAAATATTCTCTAATACGAATATTTTGTTATCAGATTTTAATAAAAAATAATATTGTTTTATTATTTAAACTCGGGAATTTTTTTAATTTGGAATTTTGAAGTTCGGGCAGTTTGTAATTCGGAAATTTTATGTCGGGAATTTTAGTATTATAAATGTTCAAATTCGATAGTATTATAAACTGTTCGAGAACTTGATTCTTTGGAAATTTTTTTATGTGGGAATTTTATTATTCGGGAGCATTCCACTTCGGGAGTTTGACAGTGTCGAGAGTTTTATTTTTTGGAATTTTTTAATCTTCCCGTCAACGTGCGAATGTGCGCGCTCAAATTAATTTTCTAATATCTTAGTCAAATAGCGAATATGGCCGAAAGTTGAAAATAACATTTTAATAATTATCATAATAAACCTAAAGTCGCTATAGAACTTTAGATACCAGATGGAACTTCGAGGAACTTTTGATTGAAAAATTGCCTATTGCTATAAATGCCTCAAATGCATGCGTACTAAGTGAGGGGATTTAAAACTGAGCTAACGATGGATTTATTGTTGTATCCTAATAATTAATAACCACTCTAGTAAGCAACAAAAATTGTAACATTTAGATTAATAACGTTATGTACTTCGCACATTATTTGCAACTGATCCCGTCAAAAATTTAAAAAAAAACAAGCTTTCGTAACACTGTAAAATTATCATGTTTTTCTGTTAAAAATTTTAACACTATTTACTTTTACTTAGGTTCAAGTGGTTCTCCTCCCACCTTCAGCTGCAGGTTCTCCTATCATGCACTAGGCTGTAATCCAGTCTGTGGGTAGTAAGGTGAACAGGAAAATCAGACTACGCAATATGTCATATTAGCCATACTACTATTTCATATAAGTAACAATAATAGTTTACTTTATAAAAAATATTATAAACTGATTCGGTACTTCAGTACTTCCCAAAAAATAGATGTTGTTTTTTGTTCATATTGGCTGCTAGTGCGTAGTGATTTAAAAAGCACCATACTTATTTAAAAGAGTTTTTCAGGCGATAAAACATGTTATTTATTTTAATTATTTTTGTAAACAATTGCATATGTTCTTTAATCTTCAACCAGCAGGTTTAATTTTTGAAAAAGGAAATTAACTTGAAATAACTTTGCCTTATGTAATTTTATAAATGAAGCGAACTCTTTTTGTATACGAATTTTTAATTAACCCAAGTACAACAACTTAAATTTTCAGAACACTACTCAAGGCGTGGGAAGTGGGTGGGATTTCACCTTTACGTTGTTGTTTGAGGGTTAGAAACCAGTGATTTTCTCATTTTTGAAGACTTATGCAACCAGACATCTATATTAAAATGTATATTATGTATTACATATATTAGGCATACTGTTTTCATCATATCACTTAAATGCATTATAAACATGCCTTCGTGAAAGATGATTTGGAAATGAAATACAAAAAATGCCCTTGACATACTCAGTTGTGAACACCTTGAATCTAAAGTTTTCTTTATTATTAAAATATTAAAAACACTTTATTGCAATGCAGTTATTTAAAAATTAATTAAAATATTATTTAAAATGTACCGTGTACCAATTACAGATGATTTAGAAAAAAGTGACAAAAAAGACTGAAAAATCCTAATATATCCTTAGGTGCTTATTTTACTACATATAGGATCTTTTGTGGGAATAAATAAAAAGTTCTAATGGCAGTCAATATTCGGAAATTATTTTTATATTTTTGTATAATTTATAATAGAAATAGAGAAATTATTTCTCATTTAAACCTAGTTAGGTTTCACCAATACTCGACTTGTTTGCGGACATTCTATCTATCTCTATATCTACCTGTCTACTTGTCTACCTGTAGTCTGACGATTTTTTTTACGAGCGCTGTTAAAAATGTTCCAAAACACACCGAGAAGAGCCCGCACTTCTCGGTAGTGTGGGGATATTGATAGCATCGCTACAGCTATTTCAGTATATAAAAATATAGACAAAGATCTTAATCTTGCCATGAATCCTCCCAGAATCGCTTTCGCATTACTTCAGGGGGTGCCGTTCTTTATCTGCGCCTCGGCTTTTCTCTTTTGCCCCAGCTTGGGCTTCTTCTGCAGGTCTGGGCTTCTTCTCGGACCTGCCCAGCTAAGATGTTAGCTTGTGCGTCCGGGAGACATCAACGAGGCTGCCTCCCTATACGCCAAGCACCTCATCGTCCCCGGTAGGTGATATGTCCGGGGCTTCTCTTCTTTTGCAGCACAAAGGTAGAACTTCAGAGTACTTTCGCACGCCGCAGCCCTATGACCCCCTTTGCCACATCTCCAGTAGGACTTACCTCCGTCAGGGGGTCGTAACCGGCTGCTATATGGCCGAAGCCTAAGCAGCGGTAGAAACTTACCCTTTCTATCTCCTTATGTACACAGCAGCAGACCCACCCCATCTTCAGGTATCCCGCGCGCACCAGTCTCGCCGCCAACTCTTATGTCAGCTCCAAGAAAGCCTTCAGATTTCCTCTGAAAGATTTTTTCATGAGGCTGACTTTAACCTCCACCACCGGTCAGCTACCGAAGGGGCTTCTTACGGCCGATTTGACCTCCTCACCATCGGTAGTTGGACCTCGATGCGGGGCAAGAGCTCGCACACGTTACCCGCCTCACCAACCGCCTTCTTAACGGCTGCTGAGAACTCAGATCTGCCTTTAGTTGCAGGATTGAGCTCCAAAAGGACATCTCCAATTCTAGCCTGCCTGACCTCCTGACTTTTATGCCTAGGGCGTCAAGCCTAACTTGCAGCTTGAGGTACTTGAGGACCTCTGCGTAACTCAGACCCTCCGTTGGTTTGATTAAAACCGCCTCGGTTCGAGATCTCTGCTGCAATTTCTTCTGCTTCCTGGCGTTGCTAGCAGCAGGTTTCTGTTCTTTCTTCTTGTTGCTAGGAGTGGAGGTCGCAGACGTTGAAGCGCTTCCGGCGCTCGGATTCTTACTCGCCTGCTTAGAGTTGCTTGCATCAACAGGACAAGTTCCCTCTCTCTTTTCCCATGCTGGGTAGCGGGAGTTTCCACGGCTTCTTCAGTATGAGTGCCACTGTGGCTTTTACCCAGCCCTGTGCTGCTCTCCTTGCGAGCTTATGCACCCTTCTGATGTCCTCTCTTTTTTCAAAGTATTCTGTCTTCTGAGTTGCGTCCATTGGACCACCCAGCTCCTAAAGTACATTTCGATTCAGGTTTTCGTTATTATTCTCTATAATGCTCCCACGAGTAGCTGGGGAAATAAAAGTCCACCCCGCAAAGCCCCGCATGCAGTGATAAGGTCTATATACTCTAGGAGGCGACCTGATATCCTAGAGAGAACGTTTGGAACACCATACCCTGGTGTATCCTTCAACCAGTCTGTTTGGTTCGCAAGGCCTATTTTATTCTAGCCCTGCCCTCTGTTTTCAGCGAGAATTCTTCTATCTGCCACATGGGGGCGCGCCACGTATGGGTTACAGACTCCCATTGTGGGCAGACTCCCACTGTCTGACGATACGATACATTTAGAAGGTATTTTCTAATTAAAAATTTCCTATTTTATTTTATTTTTTTACTAAAAGACAGGTCAAATTCATTTGTTCGCTTTCTATTACCATAAATATTTATGATTTAGCGCTTATAAATAAAATTAAGAAAATTAGTGATGAACGTAGAAAGCATTTAAGAAGAACACGAATTTGGTTAAAAATAGTAGAGTTCAATGCTTAGTCAGGCTAAATTCTTGAAACGTTCCATAGTGTATTAAAATACAGAAAAAGGGTTGTAAATGGGAAGTTAGAGGAGTAACCAATGATGAGAATTAGAGGATAGAACGGATAGGAAGTGAGCTGAAGTAGGAGGAAGAAGGAATTAAGCATAGATAAGATTTGATGACGCGATAACAGAGGTCGTGAAGGAGTTCAAGGTCAAAGAATATAATTGCTAAATTTAGATTTTGCAGCTTATAAAAGTAGGGATAAAGGAGATTGCAATGTATAATGGGAGTAATAAATAAGATACTAGAAGTAATACATAAGACGCAATAGAGAACAGGAAAAAATGGTTGGGCTACATTTGTATAGGAAGAAGAAACAAGAAGGTACATATGATATTGAATGGCAGTGAAGGGTGTTTCAGAAATGTGAAAGGGTCAGCAGTGGAAGGATGTACGTGATGGCAAGAATAGTCGTGAGGGTGGTTCAAGAAGAGGTACGGGGTCATTCAGTTATGGTTGGCAGGGGTATAAGAGAAGAGAAAAAATGAGTGGAAGCAAGCAGTTAGAGGATTATTAAATAAGAGGATAGAGCGCTTTAAGAGGAGAGAAAAGAAGAGTAGGAGAAATAAAGAGGGTGGAAGGAGGTATTTACTTGAAGAACAAATCGTGAAGGAGGTCTAGTTAATTCAGGGTTGAGAGGAGTATAAGAATATGTCACACAGAGGTGAACGTTGAGTCATAAATGAAAGGATTGGGAGGAGTGAAAAGGATAAAACGAGATTGGATGGCAGTAGAAAAGGGTTTAGGATATTGAGGGGCCTGAAATGGGTTCTGGTAAGTGAAGGTAGGATTAGTCAGAGAAGAGGGTCGACTTGACCAAAGATGCACTTCAATTAAGCAACACAGAAATATTTTTGAATGGAACTGTGTGCTGTATGATTTAAGTTGTCACGAGATCGATCACGCGCTCGAGCGCGCGTGTTTTCGTCATTAGAGATACTTTGTATGAATTACTGATTTTTTTTTGCTGTTCGGACTAATTTGAATTAATCCGAAACAATTTAAAGCAATTTTGTGAATCCTCTT
>JAAAKG020139695.1:0-12291 GCA_010014905.2 Druon quercuslanigerum | reverse complement strand
AATATTTAAGCAAGATTTTTTGCTCATATCAGTTTGGCTCAAAAAGCTTACTTAATAAATTTGTTTTGAAGACTTATTGAAATCTTTTTTTTTCTACTGTTAAAATTGTTTGCATATTAAAGTAAAAACATTTCATAATCTTTACCCATTTTTTAATTTTTTTTCTATAAAATGTCATAATGTAATTCCTCAAAATTGTACTATTCGATTTATTTTCTTGGTATTCTATAAGAAAAAATTTTTCCATAATGAAATGAGTAACAAAGCATGAGCATCAAAAAATGTTTTTCAATGTATAATTTAGACTTGATACTTTGCTTATATATTTAATATTTGATTTCAAAGATAAATTTTTAGAGAATAAAAAATTTTGTGGATACTTATGGCCGTTGAAAATAAAATAGACGAAGTCCAATGAAAATTAAGTGTGCGAGTATATTTGAAAAATAAAGGCAATATTATATTTCAGTCTCGTATTGAGCCTTTTAAGCCGCATTGTATACTCTAAAATAACATAATTTTATTTTGAAGTACATAAATATATACCAAAATAAGTATAAATGTAATTTTTGTCCTAACATCTAAATAACACGTTGATTTAACCATTAATTTTTGTAACTTTATCATCCTAAACTTTAGTTTACTGTAGGACTTGAGAAAAATAATTTTCTTAATTTTTTGATTTATCACATAATGTATTTTCTAATTGTAAATTATTCAATAATTGTTATCAAAAACCTACTGAGTCAAGCAGATATTTAAACTATAATTATGCACACCCGTTGGTCACATAAAAAGAGCATATCATTTTTGAACTCATGAAAACTTTAAACTTTTTTTTACAAAGAAATTCAGAAAATCGAAATTTGACATGGATAATTTCATTGATTAGGAATTCATTTGTTGTGAAAAGTGAAGGAAACTCAAGCCCTCAAGTTAAACAATGATTCTAAAAAGGTTAGACAGGTTATTGTGTTCTTAATTTTCTTATGCAAATTAAAAAATTGTCTAAACGTGCATCAGAAATTTATTTTAAAAATATTTATAAATTTCATAAATTGCAAAGACTTTTTTTTAGAACTCTCTGAACATGAAAATTGAGGATATGATTGTTGCAGGTGCACAGCATGGAGATGAGGACGTTACCAGGTGGTTTGCTTCCCAGGCCAAAGTCTGAAAACAATTTTGCAAGCCAAGACCTTACAAGAGAAGGCCGAAGAATCTTCCACAAGAGCGATACTTTCCACAAAGACTCGTATCAATGACGACACTCGTTTTATTAGCAAACGCAGCGATACTGAAGGTCCAATAAAAAAAAGTAGGATCTTTTGAATTTCGTATCGACTGCTTTGCACAAAGAACTTTTAATATAATTTCCTCGGAAAGTGCAGTGAACGCTCGTCACAATCGTAGCTCTCTACTACAATCGGTTTTAAATATTTCTAATCTTTAAAGAAAAAAACTCCAATGGACCCCGAATTGAGTCAGAAGATCCTCGTGGACACTCGACTTCTTCACCCTCACCACAAACAATTCCATAAACACTAAAAGTGAATTATCCGATGTGTGGAAGTCGACGAAAGGAATTTAGAGTGGCCTATTGCATTATTGACATTTATGCTTTTAACATGAAAATATTTATAAACAAAAGTGACGATAGATACTTGTGAAAGTTGAATTTTACGATCACTACAAAAATTATACCGTTGGACTAAGATATAAAGCCTAGCGAAGACAGGAATTTGCATCCCTGAAAGAAAATTCACTTTTCTATATCTATAATACTCTTGTACAAAATAATAGAAAACCAACGACAATTCAAATAGAACAGTACCTTTCGCAGAACTAAACGCGATCAAAAACATTCTACGAATATTTTGGAAGCAACTCTTATATTTTAACACAATGGAATTCATACTCGAAATCAATTTAATAATGGTCCTCAGGGTTCGAAGGGCATCAAGCTGAATCTGTACCAGGAGACTTCGTCAAAAGTGAACGTTGAAAGCTGATAAGCGAGTGAAATAATAATAAACGATCCTTCTCGTTCAGAACTGAGTGGATCTAGGAATTTAAGATCGAACAAATAAGCGATTCCATGGATCTTTTCCTATGTAAAATTTAGACGAAAAAGTTGTTATTTTTCTTGTAAGCATCTTAGACAGACAGGATTTGTTTTAGCTGGGAGTGAGAAATTAACTGTTAGAATCTGAACTGATCACTGCGCAGAAAAAAATTCTACAAAATGAAACAGTCACAAATGAAGCCATTTTTCTCGAAAATTCTTCGTAGCAGACCCCTTAAATGTTGACTGTAAATCTTCCAAGTTTAGTTTCACTTCTGCCTCATTAGTTAAATTTACCAATATTTGAATAGTAACTTCATTTCAGTTATCGAAACACAGAAGTGGCCTTTCTGCTTTAGTTTCATCAAAAAAAAAACTCCCAGAACAAGGATGATGACATAATTTCTCAAGAGAAGGAAATACAAAAAATCAGGGTAATTCGTTAGAAAAGAGCAAAGAAATTTTAAACCCAAAGACTTGTTAATTTGTTGAGCGTTATTTGGGTTTTCGAGTTTCAAGGAACACGTTGTTAAACGAGGGTGGCGTAATATAAGAGCGACACAAATAATATCTAGTAAATTATTATTGTTACTCAATGATTGCTACCATAAATGCATTATTAGGCATTACAGAAATACGTATAATTAAGATGTATACACACACTTAGACAAATACTTCTGTCTCGTGTGTTTGTTTATTTCATATTGACGACACTCACCTATGATTTGTGAGTGCATTCTTTTTTTATTTTTTGAAAAATGTACCTCGCTCTATTTAAATTTGCTACAATTTTTAGCTTCTAGTTTCAAAATGCGAGCGCGATTAATTAAGAAGTAATCTCTAGCATGAATATTTAAATTGATAAAAAAGAACATCCATTTTTTATACTCTCTGGCCATAAGTTACTGTTTCGTTCTTCAATCGGTACAAAATGTATCAGCTTCTAAACACATAATAATTATACAATGACGAATCAATATCACCGACCAAATTAAGGATTTTAAACTGGTATTTCTTAAATTGAACAGTACGAAATTAGAAACTTTGAAACGTGAACGTATTCATGAGCATCAATTATATTTATTTAATTTTAAATTTATTAAATTATGTCAATTAAAAAAACGAATTGTAAATGGAAAATTTCGAAAAGTGGACAATTTGAAATTGTAAAATTAATGAACAAAAAAACAATTATTCAAAACTAAATAATTAAAATATATTGAAAATAACGTTTTCCAATTCGAGTTTAAAATGTTTTTATATACTTCGTTTTCTGGAAAGATTAACAATTGTTTTACTTTGAGTCGGATATATTAGAAATGAAACAATATTGAAAAATCTAAGCATTTCAAATTTACCATATTTAAGAATAAAATATCAGTAATGAAACAATTTTTTGAGAAAATATAGAAAATTTTACCGTTTAACTTGAAATTTTAAGATATTCAATTATTAAAATTCAGTTAGAAAAATTTAAAACTTAATTTTAAGTATTCCAAGTAAATATAATAAAATTCTTCAAAATAGAATAATTTTTTTATTCATGAACATAAAATTCCACAATTATGAATTGGAATCGTTCAGATTTAGAGGTTTTTAAAATGGTATAATTGAAATTGAAACGAATTAAAAATCAAAGTATGTCCAGTAGAATACTTTTCAATGCATTTGAGGTATCTCGAATGAGAATTATTTTACCTTATTTTAATTTTGCTTTCAAGAACATTAAATTTAAAAAGCGGGTTTTAGAAATGTTCAGTATTAGACAATTGAAATTTTTCAATGTTGTAAAATGAAAAATAGGCTCATTTAAGTAAATATTAACCACTCACGGTGAACTTGAATCATTTTCAACCTATTGTTATTAAACTCAATGTTTTCTTACTTTCCTCATTTTTATGATACTTTTTTATTTAGCTTTTAATGCAGATTGACACTTTTTGAACAATAATCTATAATTTTAGAAAAATTTGTTTCTTTAACATTAAATTTTACCTGTTTTAAAGAGTGCACGATACTTTATTTTCGTTTTGTGAATAATATACTTTAAAATCATCAGAAAAAATTATTCTGAACAAAATCGTATGCATAAACTTTTAGGTTAAAAATGATTAAGGCTCACCCTGCACTTAAATTTTATTTAAAGTGGTAAATTTGAACTTCATCAACTTTAAAATTTAAGCAATATATGAAGAATTTAAACCTTTACAACTTAAAATTGTAATTATTTGAGAATAACGGGTTTAGACTTGAACAATTTCAAATATCGGAACATAAGAATAGACTATTTCCTAAACAAAATTTGTTACACGTAAGTTTTACTTTATAAACACGAAAAATGATAGAGTTTGCTTATTTAAAAGTTTTTGTAAATCTTATTGACAACTTCCTTACCGTCTGATGCGCAGAACGCTCTTAATCTTTTTCTATTTTTCTATTATTTTAATCATTCTTTGAATTTGTTTTGGTGTTGTAACAAACTTAGTTCATTAGAGATAGAAACTCGTAATTTATCTTTTACTCTGAATTTCAGTTATAGTTATACAGTTGCTAGTTATTATAAAACCAATTTTTGTAATTTGAGTCTAGAATTCTTCCCCTTGACTTATTAATCTTTCACTTTCTGTATTACCATGTTTCTGATATAAAAACAGAATATATTTTTTGAACTGATAATTTGAGGGTTGATTGTTAACGGCTGGATATGATTAGACGTAACTGAGGTACTACGCATTTAAAAACACTTCCTGAGCAAAGTAAAGCTAACAAATAGTGAATAAAAGGGTTAGCTCTTTGATTCTGAGATCGGAACTCTGAATCTGAGAAAAGTTTAGAATATTGCTTTATAATTTGCACATATGAAGAAAATTGCATCCATACCAAAAGAAGAGTATAAATATATTTAATTGCATATACTGTACATATTTCCTGATAGAGATTCAGAATGCTCGTACGTATTGACATGTATAAATATGTAAACACAAAGGCGCAGTGAGAGCGAGAAAGAAAGAGAGAAAGAGCGAGAGAGAGAGAGAGAGAGAAAGGTATATTTTCGGTGATAAGGGTGATAGTTTTGCCTTGAATTTGCATCCCCGATCGCCTTGTAAATTTGCGGCATTGATTAAAAAAGAACGAGCTATTATTGCTGTTACAAAATCTGCGATTACTTCGAAATGGAGCGCGAAACGAAGTAAAGATTAGCTCGACATTGTATGCTAACTATTACTGCTACTATTAGATACTGTTAGTTAATAAAACTGTTATTACCAATGCTATTGATACGAAAATACTATGTTAATATTATGAAGACAGATATAATAGCATATGCAAGGTCTTCAAAGATATATACAAAGTTAGTAGAGTGATAAAGGCGTGATGCGTAATGCGTAATTGAAAGAAGTAGAGGAGAAAAAATACTTTTTGTAAAAGAACTGAGAGAAATTATAGAGGCGACATTGGCGAAAGAAGGTCCGAAAACCGGAAATGGGCAATAAAAAAAGAAAGCCAAGATCAGTCCTTTGAAGGCGGAAGTCGATTTGAGAAGCCTTATAAATGAGTTCCGATTAAATACAAATTATGCGAAAAGGTAAGAAGCGAAATAGCACCCAAAGTGGTATCTCACTATATTATAATAAAGAGCTTGTAATACTTATTACTTAGGGCACTCAAGACTTTTGAACGTTCATTCCAAATCTTGCATATCAAGGAAATTCTTTTGTATTGTTATATGAACGTATCGAAAGGTAGGTGAATAACATGTAAACACATTCTTCAATCTGAATGAAGGTTTTTCATCAGTGTTCCAAGCACGCGGCTCGACGAAGTCCAATTATCGAGCAATCCAAAGTCGCGTATTCTTTAAAAAAATAGCCTATAATTTTATCCGTTTCCGGTTTCAAGGGCGAAGCAAAATTTCAACGATCAAGGAAACAAAATATCTCACGCCTGTTTAACGGGCGACTTAAAGTCTAAGCTTTCTAGGAATCTCATTCGAGAGAATCTCTCGATCTATTTTACACGGTGTTTCTGGTCAAAAACATTCGATTTTCGAATCCATTTCCTTCTCAAATCGCAGATGTTTCTTATACGACTGATTATTATTTATATATATTTAAAAGTTCTAGATTTAAAACTCTACATTTTTAGAAAATGTAATTCAAAATTAATTTAAAAGAAGTATACTCAAAACATGTTTTAATAGTTTCTCATGTCATGAAACTCACGTAAATCATTTCAGAATCATACTAAGGCCTAAGAAGACAAACATGAAATGCTGCAGTCAATTTACGTCACAAAAGTCATGGTATCGAAGGAATTTTAAGTTGTAACTGCGAAACTTCAAAGCACAGTAGCTATTTTAGATGTGCCTTAAAGTGTATTCACTTCGTGCTCTGAAAAATTACAAAAGATATCGTAGAAGAAATTAAAACCACAAATCGTGTCATTAACTCTTTTGCGAACGCTGTTATTCGAATTTGAGCACTTTCATATGTATATTCGAAAATCGAATGTAAATTTATATTGTATGGCAGTTGTTTTTGTGTTTCATTCATGCGAGAAACTGATTAAGCCTTGTAAAATAATCACCCTAGAGTCAATTTTCTACAAATATGTATGTGCAATGCCCTAAAGCGCACACGTGATTCTGCAAATAGGTTTACCCGTGTGGGTATGTATAGTCATCGACATAATCGTTCACAATTTGAATCTCCTCTCGAAGCAAATCACTTTTTGGAATTATTTTTATTTTTAACAACATGTAGTTTTTGAATGAGTTATGAGAATAGAATGAATAAATTAAATGGTAAATGGTCAGTTAAAAAAATTTGAAATTCAACTTTCAATGATTTATTTCTCAAACAGGGGTTATAACCACTAGAGGATTCAATTGTCCAACTGTTTCTGAACTCTTTTGAATAAATTATGTTGTAATGAAGTAACGCACGGTAGACATTACAAATATAACCTTACCAAGTTTAGTGCATTGTTTTACGACAAAAGGGGTGCTATCAGTAAATTAATTTTGAAATCACATTAGGGTGATCGCCAAAAAGTTTAACATCTTTGTCGATAAGATTTTTTAAATCCAAAAATTTCTAAAACGTTTAAAATATAATTTTTTAAATCAACGGTTACCCAATAGTGCGCGAAAATATAAAACTAAGAGATAGTAGAGCAATTTATTTGTGAAGAATATGCATGTTAGACGTTGCTAAAAATCACATGACATGACATGCGACTACAATAACACAAGCAAATTTTCAAAATGTATGCAATATAAATAAAAATATTTAAAAATATGGGAAACTAACTATTTTCAAAATATTATAATATTTTAAAAATATTACGCAAAAAGAGTGATTATTATTTACTGCTTTTCGGAATCATTGTTGATAGAACGATTTTTAACTACACGACAGTCTTCATAAGTAGAATATTAACAAGTTTAGCCCACACTATAAATACTTTGCATTATCATTTTTAAACTTTATAGTGGCATATCAATGCAACGTGAAAAGACAAAGAAATTGTTGGACACACTTGATCTAATTTTCAAAATCCTCAACTTTACATTATTGCACTCTATTTCCGATTTATCAAAGGGATATTCGTGGATCTAAAATATTTGAAAAATGGTTCTGCTATTATTTTGCGTACTTTTTTATGCTATAAGTACTCCACTATAATAATTTTATGAAATATTTGTTATTTAAAGGAAAAGTGAAAAATGGCTTCATGGTCAAATTTTTGACAATTCCCCTTAAACTATTTTCGAGTTTGTTGAATTTATTTAATGTTTTGAATTTTTTAATCAAGTTTACACCAATATCGCTAGTGGCATTACCCCTTCGTTACTCATTAAATAACTTAATATTGAGATGTTCATATTTTTAATAACTGCAAGGTGTAGTTTTCTTTTGAAAGCGTTAAATGTTTTGGGCAATTTTTACTTCTAGAAATGAAACAATAAAAATTTAGAACCACTTGGAAATAAGATTATTCTAAATTAAAAAGCTTGAAAGTAAATTTTTCATAATTTAACAATGCGTCAAAATTAAGTTTTCGAATACGTTATGTTTAATGTATAAAACTGAAATTCTTTCAAGTGTAATATATTAAAAGCTTTAAAAATAAAGCATTTTCAAAAACATTATTATGTTAAAAATCTTGAATTTGGTTTATTCGCATCTTTTAAAAGAATTTCAATTGGAAGATATTAATAAATATATTATTAACTGGAATCAGGCACAGCTGAAAATCTCAAATTAATATTAGTATAATTTAAATATGTACAACTTCAAATTTAATGTCTTCCAAGTGCATCACTTTGGAACTAAAAAATTTACCAGTTTAGACATTTCTATTCAGATATTGCAGATCCTAAAATATTATTATTTGAAGCATTTGCAATGAAACAAGTTTTCATTTGAAAGATTTGAACTTTTAAAATTAAGTATATCAAACGAACAGTTTCCAACTGGGACAAAAATACTCGATAATTTTAATTGAAATTTCGATAAATTATATAAAAAAAACATCTTAAACTTGAATACGTTATAGATTGAGCTTTTATTAATTTCAAGCCATCAGAATGAACAATTATAATGATTCAAATTCGAATGTCTTGCCTCAGTTGTAACTAACAAATGACATATTTCCCGAAAAAATTCGTTAGTAATAACAGTATAATTTATAAACATTCAAACGTAAATCTTTGACCATCGTCATAATAAAACTATTTGGAAATAAAAAAGGGAAGTTTGGAGAGGAGCATCGAGAAAAGTTAAGAGTGCGATCATGAATGCAAATTATTATACATACATAAGTACGTATATAGCGCGAGGCTTTATTGGTGTTTTGTGGTCCTCGGCTAGCGACATGTATTTACAAGAAGAGACCACGTGATATTAATTTTTCTATTAGTCGCGTTAGCTTCTCCATGGAATTCTCATACTATAAATGTACCAGCACGCGTGTATGCGCGTTGGCACCAGTAAATATGTAATGTGTGCGAGGGCGAGAATTGATTCGAAGTATGCAAGAGAAATGTCTGTTCTGGAGTTTGAATGTGTGAAACACAATTGTTACAACTGCTTCATACCCCATTGCACGTGCTGGTGCTAGATAGGTCGTTCTATAGAATTTTTTCCGTGAAGGACAACTGAAATCAAATTAGGAACAATAAATTCTTCACTCGAACCGAGAAGATTCGTTGATCGAATTAAAAAAGAATGAATAATTCACATATAAAGTCGTAAATTCGACTAGAGCGTTGGAGGAGAGTTTTCTTTTCTTTTACTATAAACAAATTCGCGCATTGGAATTGTCTTTATATATATGTATGTACTTGCCATACTGAATGCCTTAGCTGAGATAATATATTGAAACAAAAAAGTGCGAACAGGAGAAGTATATTATTAATAAAAAATTACCCACACGTATGTATAAAAGCACAGTCTACAAAAATAAAAAAACAGCAGCATCATCGTGGCGTATGTATATATTAGAAGAAATTAAAGTCACTTCCAGTGGCGTGCATATACAACTTACCACACTTTCAAGATGGTATATTTGATATGTATCGTGCGAACTAACCGAATATTCACAGTAGGCAGAAGAAATAAAAAATCTTACCTGCAAAATATGCGAAGGAATAGGTTTCGCATTCTTACATATACGAAGTAAAGAACTGCTTTAGAGAATGAAGATGGTCATAAATTTGTATCGTCAGTGGCAATACATTTACTCAACTTCGCCCGTCCACCTAGACACTTATTAGACCACTCACCCTATTTTCATTTCGGAAATCACTACCTTGAATCATATGCGAATTTTCTGTAAATGGAGGCAGATAAAATAGGACCGTAGCGTCGTATCAATAGTAGATGAATCGCATATATTTTCGGTTTTGTAAAAAACAAAAAGTAATAAACGTTTCCTTTCTCCAACCTCGTAATCTATTATTGACTTGAAATACCTATTTCTCAATATTTTGTTAAGGGTAAGTTAGAGATGTGTGAGCGAAGGAATAGATTTTAGATCAATCTAGAAGTTGCGTATTTCTTATTCAAAAGAAATAACCGCTCCTCCACAGGTCACTAATAGATCTCTAGAGGAATCACAAACTGACTAATATTTTCACATGCAGATCACTCTCTTTACCCTAACTGCAGACACTAAGAAGAGCCCTTTAGGAGGACCAATCCCTGGTTAAAAATGTCTATTAAAAGAAATAGATACTTAATAGGATGATATTTCTATCAAGTGCTATATTACTTTTGAAAGTGGGTTTTGTTTCTGGATTCTATGTGGTGTTCTGTTCGGTAAGTTTAAAATTTCTGGTTGGATCTTACTATGGTCTGATGTGCTTTGTATTGCACACTAGTATCGTGTTAGTTGTGGGTTTCCGAGTGTAACCTAATCGGATTTAAAGTCGGTTTCTTAGCAGTTTTCTATTCGGTAATGTAGAACATTCTGATTTTATCTTATTAGATCTTATCATGAAAAAATTGTTTTATATATTATTACTGCACTTAATTTATTTTTCAAAGCACAGAATTCCATGTGCGCTTACATGCAAACGTAATCCTACGCTCAAACGTTTTTCAAAATCTGAATCCGGCTTTTTCGCGGAAAGGGCAGGGTTTACACGGACGAATATTTTATTTCTTTGTTTTATACATCTTATGAATACATGGATTTAAAATGTTTAATTTGAATATTCAAGTATTTGTCATTTTTGTTCCAATTGCGAAACTCGAAAGTTTAAAGGATTTATTACTTTCACATTTATTATCATTATATTTAATTATTTATTATATTATAAAAGAATATACTTATCCTAGTTCTAGTAATATAATTTCGTAAAAGTCTGAAAGTAAGGAAAAGACCAGCTATCCCGATAATTAGCGTTGAGTTAATAAAAATGAAGAATTTGTAATTCCTGTGAATACGCGATTTTGCCTCCGTCTAAAAAAATGCCCCAACGGGAACAGAAAAGTGCAAATCCTATTCCTCTCAATCGGCTTGGTAAAGTTTATCGCAAGCTTTTATATACATATTTTTCATTATTCAATATTTTTATAACTTATATATTCGAAAAAAATATTCAATTTTATTTATATTTTAATACTTTATTTAAACGTGTTTAAAAATGCATTACAGAAATCTATTTAAATGTGTGCATTAAAATAGTTTCAATTCTAGAGATGCAGACTTAAATTGATTAAAATTAACATTTCAAAACTTATAATGCACAAGAAGGAAATAAAAAAAATTATTGCACATATTTTGTGAACTGATTGATAGGAATTAAATAATCTCAAAATATGAACACTTTTGGGGAATACAAGACGCCTCTGTGAGGTGTGCCTGTCGGTACAATTACAAGGAATTCAATATATTGAAAACACGTTCTGTTTAGCGGAATAGGAAACTATGCGGCGGTCGCTATGGAAATAGAAATGAATTAGTTTCTAAAATATCCTATTCTTATGATGACATCTTAGACATATGGAAAAATCGCGCATTCAAAAGAATAGCATAATCTTCAATTTTACGCTGAAATCTGAAAATATTATCTTTTCTCTGTTCAACGCTATTACCGGGATTATACAAATAACTTATTTGGCCACCCAGTGGGCACACAATTTTTCAGCGCCTTTACGATATTGTTACGACTTCTTTACGAAAACTTTACGACATCCTATGTCCATGTCGTAAAGTTGTCGTAATGATGTCGCCAAATTGTGTGCCCACTGGGCATTTAGAAAAAATTCTTCCAGATCAAAAATACTCGAAATTGAAATATCCTAACTTTAAAGTTGAATACGAACATTGAACCAAAGGTCAGCTTCAATTAGAAGAAATAGGCCGCAAAAATTTTTTTTTACACTAAACGCTATTTCTCTACAGCTGATAATTGCCAAGCGAACTGAACTTGTACTGAACTTGACGAACCGTGGGCAGGCATTCCATAGAGGACGACCGATTCTTTATGACCGGGAGAAACATCAACACCCAGGTTTTTCCCAAGCCTAAAGATCTGACCGAAATGGATGAAGCGCTTCGTGGAGAATTTTCTAAAGAATCCGACCTCTGAAATATCAATTGTTGTGTGTATAATGCAGCGCGAGCTTTGGCTGACGCTGAACCGTAAAACAAAACCAACGGTTGATCATAAGACCAAAAGACGAATGCATCAACTCGCCATAAAGATAGGCTGG
>JAAAKG020139694.1:0-12292 GCA_010014905.2 Druon quercuslanigerum | reverse complement strand
TTGACGTACTTGTCCATCCTGTCCTACCGCTGCTGTTAGGGCCTCACTGAATTTAGTCCTGGCCTCCAAACTTGCACCCATTTCGACCAGTACATCGCCGTTTCTCGTCTCCCTTATTCCTTTCACTGTGACTCCCATGTCATCAGGCTTTGCGCTACTGCGGATCGTTTTTAAAATGTCCGCATATTTTTTCCCCGCTGCAGGTTTGATGATAACTGCTTCCGAACGTGCACGCAGCTTTTTCAACCCAAATGTTTTGGGGGGTTGTGCTGTAGCCTTCATACCTTCTAGTCTTACCATCAATTCGCTGGTCGGAGGAAGCTTATTCCTGCGGTTACGCCTCCTTTGTTCCTTCCACACAGGAGGTTCTACTACTGGAGGTTCTCCAGCAAGCTGCATCTTCTTTGCGGGACGCAGCGAAGAACCTTCACCAGGGCTGAGCGTGCCCTCAGCTATCCTCTTCTTATTGCGCAGGCCCTTTGGGGTGTTAAAGTCCGCGTCGACATGATCCTTTGAACCCTTGGTTGCGTTTGATAAGTCCGGACAAGTCTTCAGCGCAACTTCGAATTCTTTCAAGGTTTGAAAAGCAGATTCCCATCCATTTTTTATTACCTTATCAAGAATAGGCCTTCCATCACAATGTCTTTTCATCAAGTCAAAGACTTCTGACAACTTTTTCAGGAACTCACGCAAGGTCATGTCCTTTGCGGCTGCTGATTTTTCTCCACCTCCTCCTGTACATCATTCTTTTGCCCCCCCCCCCCCCTCAGAATCCGTGAGGCCAGCATCAGCCATCGGGGCTTTCACCCGATCGGAACTGATGGAGAGATTGGTACTCTCCTGGGGTAATTTATTTTTTGAAGAATTACTCATTTTTGTATTATATTTCGGGGTTCCTTCCCCTATCCGATTTTTGTCCGCCCCGGGTATTTTATTTCCCCGGAACCACCCATATCTGGGAGGCGTTCCCCTATCCGCAACCTGGGGAGGCGCTTGATGGAGGTTCGGCAACCCCACACGGTATGGTCTAGTGGCCAGGATACCTGGCTTTCACTTGAATAGTGAAGAGAATTTAAGTGACTTCAAATGAATTCAAGTGACATCAAGTAAATTCAAGTGAACTTACATGAATTCAAGTGGATTGACATGAATTAAAATGACTTCGAGATATTTTAGGAGAATTCAAGTGACTTCCCACGAATTCAAGTGACTTCAAATGAATTCAAGGAATTTTAAGGAAATTCAAGAAAATTCAAGTGAATTCAAATTACTTCACGTGACTTCAAGTGAATACACATTAAATCAAATGACTTCAGGTATTTCAGGACAATTCAAGAGACTTCAAATAAATTCAAGCGACTCCAAATGAATTTAAGTGAATTCAAGCGAACTCAAGTGAATTCACATCAATTCCAATGACTTGAGATATTTCAGGACAATGCAAGTGACTTCAAATAAATTCAAGTGACTCCAAGTGAATTCAAGTGAATTCAAGCGAATTTAAGTGAATTCAAGCGAATTCAAGTGAATTCACATCAATTCAAATGACTTCAGATATTTCAGGAGAATTCTAGTGACTTCAAATGAATTCAAGTGGCTTTAAGTGGCTTTAAGTGACTTCAAGTGACTTTAATTGACTTCAAATAAATGCAAGTGACTTTAAACGAATTCAAGTGAATTGAAGTGACTTCAAGTGAATTCAAATTACTTCACGTGACTTCAAGTGAATACACATTAATTCAAATGACTTCAGATATTTAAGGAGAATTCTAGTGACTTCAAATTAATTCAAGTCACTTAAAATGAATCAAAGTGACTTCAAATGAATCAAAGTGACATTAAGTGAATTCAAGTGCCATTAAGTGAATTAAAGCGACTTTAAGTGTCTTTAGTTGAATTTAAGTGAATTTAAGTGAATTCAAGTGAATTTAAGTGAATTCAAGTGAATTTAAGTGAATTTAAGTGAATGCAAGTGAATTCAAGTGAATTCAAGTGAATTTAAGTGAATTGAAGTGACTTCAAGTGAATTCAAATTACTTCACATGACTTCAAGTGAATACACATTAATTCAAATGACTTCAGATATTTAAGGAGAATTCTAGTGACTTCAAATTAATTCAAGTCACTTAAAATGAATCAAAGTGACTTCAAATGAATCAAAGTGACATTAGGTGAATTCAAGTGCCATTAAGTGAATTAAAGTGACTTTAAGTGTCTTTAGTTGAATTTAAGTGAATGTAAGTGAATTCAAGTGAATTTAAGTGAATTCAAGTGAATTTAAGTGAATTCAAGTGAATTCAAGTGAATTCAAGTGAATTTAAGTGAATTCAAGTGAATTCAAGTGAATTCACATCAATTCAAATGACTTGAGATATTTCAGGACAATTCAAGTGACTTCAAGTGAATTCAAAAAAATTCAAGGAAATTCAAGCGAATTCAAATTACACACACACATTATTTCAAATGACTTCAGATATTTCAGGAGAATTCTAGTGACTATAAATGAATTCAAGTGGCTTTAAGTGGCTTTAAATAAATGCAAGTGACTTTAAACGAATTCAAGTGAATTGAAGTGACTTCAAGTGAATTCAAATTACTTCAAGTGACTTCACGTGAATTTAAATGACTTCGGGTATTTCAGAAGAATTCAAGTAAATTCAAGTGACTTCACGTGACTTCAAGTGAAGTCACATTAATTCAAGTGACTTTAAATGAATTCAAGTGACTTCAGATATTTCGGGAGATTTCCTTACAAGTGTACACCTGACTTCATTAGTTGTCAACCCCTCGGAGCAAGATAGTTGTAAACGATAAACATTTTTAACAATTATTTTCGTTAAATTGCATCAAATATTACCTTACTCTACGTGAAAAATGGATACAAAGTTTAAAATTTCAACAAAAAAAACGTAACTTTCTAACATTATTTAAAAGCAATATTATAAAAAGTAATAATTATATTAATGATAATAATAATAATAATAAAAATAATAATTATCGCTACATTCTAAGTGGAATCTGGACAAATAGTTGACAATTTCAGGAAAAACCGCAACAATCTAACATTATTCAAACAGAATATTATTATAAATGATAATGTATTTAAATAATTACTTTTCCAAATTCTATTAATTATCACCGCATTTTACGTGGAAAGTGAATTTTGATTTTTTGAAAAATTGATATTGAATTAAAAGTGGAGTATTTGAGAAAAAACTGCGACTTTCTGTCATAATTCTAAGAAAATAATATTTTAAGAAATTAATGGTTTTAACAATTATTTCTTTTAAATTTAATTGATTATTTCCTCGTTTTAACCGAAAAGGAGAAAAAATTAGAAAAATTCGCAAAAACCGCGACTTTCTAACTCTATTCTAAGAGAAAACTGCTAAAAAACAATCGGAGGTCCAACAAACCCCGGCACGTCAGGGTATTTACATAACCTCAAAAACCTGATACAACTTTTTTTCGAATCCGGGAGTCCCGGGAGACCCTGATGTTCTGGGTTTTTTTAGACCTAGAAGTCTGTTTCAGCGACCCAAAAAACACAATAAACCTGGTCTGACCCCGGGCTCGAAAAACAATTTTTATGAGGTTTTTGGCAGATATGTCAGAACCGTGACGTAAAGGGGTTTTTTAGACCTCGGATTTGGGTTCACCAACCCCAAGAACATATCATAAACATCTTCCGACCCCTGGACTCGAAAAAAAAATTTTATGGGGTTTTTGTAGGTTATATCAGAACCATCACGTACTGGGGTTTTTTAGACCTCGGAGTCGGTTTCAGCGACCCAAAATACATAATAAACATGTTCTAATCCCTGGACTCAAAAGATATTGTTCTAAGGTTTTTTGAGGTTATGTCAGAACCCTGACGTTCTGATCCCCGGACTCAAGAGATATTGTTCTAAGGTTTTTTGAGGTTATGTCAGAAGCCTGAGCCAGTTTCAGTGACCCAAAAAACATATAGTAATCATGGCCTGACCTCCAGACCCAGAAAAAGATTTTTTTGTGTAACTGTGTTTCTTAAAAAGCTGTTGAAATCCTAGTCCAGCGGCCACCCTGTGTTTGTCTCTCGGTTTTGTCACGCCTGAGTGAACATCCGTGCCTATTTTTATTATGTAGCTGATTGTAAAGAGAATTCTTGAGTTTCAATTATTAAAATTAAAAAATAAAATAAATTTTAAATTAAACTTTAAAGTACTTCATTATTTGAAGGAAACTAAAAAAACGGAATTATTTTAACATTGCAAAACAAACTCACACAACTTTATTATCAATCATTATTTACATGATGTCCAGCTTCATATTCAATCTCTTAAACCTTATCTTATTTTATCCTACCAAAGTTAATTTCTCCTCTGAGAGGTCAAAAACTGATCAATTCCGTAAAACTTACAACACGAAACAAAAAATTGAAAATATAAAAACTAAGTTTATAATCGAGCTTCCTTCTGGAGGTAGATCTCGAGTGTATCTGCCATCTCTTTCGGCTCAGTATGTGGTGTAAATCTGGCAACAACTTCTCCTGTTCTACTGATGACAAACTTGGTGAAATTCCACGAGATGTCCTTGCCTGGAGATTTAGCTGGGTTGGGTTGAGCCTTCATCCATTTCCAGAGAGGATGAGCATTTACGCCATTTACTTCGATTTTCTCGAACATATCAAAGCTCACATTGTATTTCTTAACAAATATCTTGATGACTTCTGAAGATCCTGGTTCCTGTCCGTCGAACTGGTTGCAGGGGAATGCAAGAATCCTCAAACCTTGTTCTTTGTATTCCTTATAAAGAGTCTGAAGCTGCCTATAGTTAGTATCAGTCAAAGCGCAGTTACTGGCGACGTTGACAACAATGAGAACATTTCCTGCATATCTTGATAGATGAACAACTTTCCCGTTGATGTCTTTGGCAGAGAATTCGTAAAAGACTGCGGATTTCCAATCTCTTTCCTGATCAAACTCCTCTATGTCCTGAGATGGTCCGGCGAGAGCAAGACCGACCAGAGTCGCAAGCAAAATAGTGCACTCTAAAGAAAAAAAAATTTGTTTAAAAAGTGTGGAAATTAACTAAAATAATGTACGATGACATTTTAGCAATATTCTGCTTGAAAAACTGAAGAAAAAAGTCTTTTAGAAGATTTCTTTCAGACCGGTAGTTTTCCTGCTAGGACAGTTTGAAGTTGGACCAATCGGGCGCGACGATCTATAGAGCGTGCGCGGTAGATCCTGCGGTTCTATTGGTCCAGCTTCAAATCTGTTTAACTAGAGAACTAATCACCCTATCAAGGTGATTCCAGAGACTTTTCTTACTGGTTTTTGAAGCAGAATATCTCCCGCTTGAATATTCTATGTTTCGGAAGGCTTTCCGCTTATTTTGTTATTGTGATTTTTTTTTCATTATTTCAATAGAATTCTTTTTAAAATTAAATTGTTTTTCTTGCATAGAAATGATTTGTCATTTATTTTGAAGCTATTATTTTTGCACTTTAAATTAAAATAATTGGATTCTAAAACACGTGATGCCAAATTTGAAAATTAATCATCTTTAACGGCCATAGTTTAAAAGTCATAATTTAAGGAATTTGTCCATTTTTAAAAGTCGTTCGGAATTGTTTATTTTTAACACCTTAAGTTTGGAATTATTTAATATAATGTCAATATAATAATAATATAATATAAAGATGATTTTGTACCCAAGAAGATTAACTAATAAACAAAAAAGATAACTTTTCAACAAAAAATTAAATTTTTAGTCAAAGAATGTTCAACAATAGATATGAATTTTTATCTAAAATTATGAAATATTCAACTGGAATAATAGTTACATTTTCAGTACAAAAAAAAAACAAAATAATTTTAAATAGAAATGACTTTTCAATTAAAATGAAATTTTCAACGAAATAGTTGCATTTTCAATTAAAAGAGACAAATTTTCATCCAAATTGTTGAATTTAAAAAAAAATATCAATTTTCAACCAAACTGACAAATTTTCATCTAAAATTATAAGTTTTCAAATGGAATAATTGAATTTTAAAACATAAAAATGAATTTTTTAACCATAAAGGTTAATTTTCTACAAAAAAGGTGAATTATTCACAATGTTCGTAAATTTAGAAACAAAGGACTTAATTTCTACATAAAAAATCTCAATTTTTAACAGAATAGTTGAATTTCCATCCAAAAAAGATATATTTCCAAACAAAAATAAAATTTTAAATTTATCTTAACAAAGAAAGATCGAACTTTAAACAAAATAGTTTAATTATTTCCTGGAAAAGTTAAATTTTCAGTTTAAAAAAAAATGTTTTTCAACGAAGTAGTTACATTTTCCACCGGATATGAATTTCAATTAAAATTATGAATCTTGGACCAAAAAAAAATTTTTTAACAAAAGAGCTGAACTTTAAAGCAAGTAATTTTATTTCCAAGCTAAAATATGAGTTTTCAACTAAAATGATAAATATTTTACTGGAGTGTCTAAATTTTTAACCGGTAAGAATAATTTTTAAACAAAAAGATTAACTTGAATTAAAAGACAAATTTTTATCCAAATTATTAAATTTTGAACTGTAAAAGATCATTTTTCAACCCAAAGAATTTTCAGCCATACAAATTTATTTTCTATAAAAGAAGACGAATTTTTCACAAAATACATAAATTTTCAAATATATAATTATATTTCCAAATAAAAAGTAGTGACTTTCAAGCAAATAGTTGAATTTTTATCCAAAACCTGAATTAAAATTCTTTAACAAAATTCCCGTTCCATGTCAAGAATTCCATCATCAATTCGATTATCAAACTTAAGCCACCTAAAAAACCCCCAGGTAAAAATATTGCAAAACTTTTTCTTGTAATGATAAATAATAAAAATTTAATAATAAATTATGAATTGGAGTAAACTGAGATAATCTGAAAAAATCTTCGACTGTACATAAAGTAAAAATCACTTTTATAACTAAACAAAAATTATTAAAATGAAAGCTTGAATTTTTCTGCGATCAGAAGTAAATTCCCTGTCATTTCCTGGTCAATAAAGTTTCTGATTTCCGGGCAAGTAGCCACCCAGATAATCTGATATTACATTTGAGCAATATTCTGCTTGAAAAACTGAAGACAAAAGTCTTTTGGAAGATTTCTCTCAGATCAGTAGTTTTCCTGCTGGAGCCTTTTGAATTTGGACCAATCGGGTGCGACGATCTATAGAGCGTGCGCGCTAGATATTGACGCTCTATTGGTCCAGTTTCAAATGTCTTTAACTAGGTAACTAATCAACCGATCAGTATGATTCCAGAGACTTTTCTTACTGGTTTTTAAAGCAGAAGATCCTCAGCATGAAGCTTCTGTTCCGGCAGGCTTTTCTCACATTTTTTTATTGTGATTTTCTCTATCATGTCAATAGAATTCTTTTAAAAATTAAGTTGTTTTCCTTGCATGGAAATAATTTATCACTTATTTTGAATTTATTAATTTTGCAATTTAAATTTAACGGCTTATGTTTCTTTCAAAATCATACTTAAAGGAATTTGTCAGTTTTTAAAATTTGTTTAGCATTGTTTATTGTTTAGATCTTTAAGTTTGGAATTAATCAATTTTGAAATTTAAATGTACAACGTTTACTGGTTTCCTAAATTCTTCAAAATCGTAGAATATAAAATTGAAAGACTTGATAGTTACACAATCTTCAGTTTTAAAGATTTTTAATTCAGCAATTTTGAATGAAATGTTTAAATAAAAATAATGAGAAAATTTAAAAAAAAAAACAATTTTTCAAATTCAAGCCTAATATCTTAGAAGATTTTAGAAATTGAAAATTGAACTTTTTTTTTAAATTTCCAAAGATTGAAAATTGAACTGCCTTGTAAAATAAATATATCTTTTGTTAATTAGTTTTTTATTCTTATTAGTAAATAATTCCTTGATATTATTTTTAAAGTCTTTAGTAATAACTATCAATTTATAATTTATGATTAAAGAGTAATTGCAAAAGAAAAGATCTTTAATTTTTAATAATGGAAATTAAATAATAAAAATAAGTTTTTACTACATATTTATTGTAAAATTCAATTAGTATTAAAATAAATCATCGCTAAAACGATACGAAAGAAATTAAAAATTATATCTATTAATTTTTTGTTTTCGAAATCTTCAAAAATCTATATTTTGTTTTGAATTTTTTGTGACCTTTGAAATATTTTTAAAAATTTTTAAATTTTCAAAATACCTTTCAAAACTATTCAAATTTTGCCTAAAATAATTACAAATCTGCAGAATTAAAAGAATTGCCTTAAAATCTTCCAAATTATTTTTGAAAATTTTGAAAATCTTTGAAATGCTTTTAAAATGTTTTTAAATATTCCTTCAAAATAACAAACAATTTTTAACATTCCCAGAAAAATTGTGACAAATTTTTTTCTTATGAAATGTTTCAAACTTTTTTTAAAAACTACAAAACTTTTTATTCGAAATCTTTAAAAATCTACTAATCTACTAATTGTTCAAAATTTTTTAAAGTTTCAAATGTTTTAAACTTTCAAAACTGAAACATTTTTCTTTACATTTTTTAAGTTGCAGAAAATCATTTTTCAATTTTTCCTCAAAAATTCATTTTTAAAAATAAAAAATAATTTAAAATTTTATTCGTAATTAATTAAAAATTTTATTTCAAAATCTTCGAAGATCCAAAATTTATTTATCTTAAATTTGTTCAAATCTTTCAAAATTATTTTTAAATCTTTTAAAAACTTCTTATCTCTTAAAATGATTAAAATTTTTCCTAAAATTAAAAAAAAATCTATTGTTCTAAAATGAAGAAGGAAGAATTTCAGAATGAGGAAATAAGAAACATTTTTCAAACTCGTTAAAAAAGTTATTTTGCAATAAAAGTTAAAAAGCACTGTAAGCGATTTGTTTTTTATCTGAAGACCACAACATTTTTTATGAGATTTAAGTTAGCAGCTACAATAGTTCAGAGCCTAAACAACCTTGAAATTTAAAAGCAAAATCGTAAAAATTATCTTTTTCGCATTTTTTTTTTAATTTAGCAATTTTTTGTCTTGACTGTAATATATGAAGAATTTAAACAGTAAAATATTTTGCATTAGCTTTTTTTCGCCTGAGCGTCTTTTCAAAAAATAATTAATCTTTTATAAAATTAAATTAATTAAATTAAATGAAAATAAAAATATAATTATATAATAAATTAACATATGAAATCCTTGATTAAAAAAAAATTAAAAATAACTTCTTTTATTTGTAAGAAATTTAAAAAACCTACTTATTTATAATAATTTGGGAGAGTTTAAATTATAATTATTTTTTTGAATGTTGAAAGTTTCTAAAATAAACCTATAAGAAGTAGAATATTGATTAATTTAAATTTTTTAATTTAAATATTAATTAATTTAAAAGTTGACTTTTTCTGATAAATTTATACAAATTATCCAAAAAAAAGGATTTTTATATTTTATTATTGTATTATTATTTTTTATTATTATTTATTATATTATATTGACCGTATCAACAAGAATTAGGAATTTTAAATATGGAAAGAAAGAAATAATTTTTAATAATTTAGATATTATAAAAAAATCATAAAAATCTACTGAGAATTAAAAAAATTAATAAGAATTAAAAATAATCTTTTAAACAATTAAATTAAAAGCAATATCCGAATTTCCATATAAGCTTCAGACTTGAAGTTAAAATTATTGTTAAATTTAGAAATTCTAAAGTTTTTTCAAAAACACGAAAAAAACTATTTTTTGAAACATAATATAAAATTATCAAAATATTAATTCTTTTTTTAAAAAATATCAATATAACCAAAATAATAAAATTATAGAATTAAAATAATTTAGAAAAGAATTTAAAATATTTCTTAACTAAAAATAGATAAAATTAGAAAAATGAAGAAATGTTGTAAGAATAATAATAATAGCATATTATCGGTAAGCGGAGACAATTTTACATAAAAGCTAACAAGATAAGCCTCTGAGGTCACATTGCTGAGAAAAAATAATATTTACCTGTCATTAAACTTTGGCCTTATATTTTTTATATTATTGTTATTTTTAATTCAAACGATAATTTAAAAAACAATTGAACGTTAAATTTTTACATTTCTTTGATAGAAGTATTGGATTCTTTTATTTTTAATAAATAAATAATATTGATTGAAGAAACACATTTTTTAATTGTTTAAATTCGAGAATTTTCGATTTGGGAATGTTAATTTAAGTTTTAAAAATTGTTTTTAAATAAATATTATTTATTTTGAGAAAATGAAATAGTCAAATATCTTCGTCAAAGAATTTTTTTGTATATTTAAAGATTTTTAAATTGTTGTTAGAAATTTCAAATAACAATAATTGCAAAAAAATCGTATGCAAAAATAAATTTAAAACACACGCGCTTTGAATTAGAAGAAATTTTCTTTTCGCCTTTATTACGAAGTTTCTTTCTTTTTTCTTAAATTAATAATTCTACCCAGAAATACATTTTTTAAAATTATTATTTCAAATTTTTACAAAAATTTTTAAAACTCTTAAAGTAAAACAAAATTGTCTTTGATAAACATATTAAATTAATTTATTTTTAATAAATAAATAATATCATTTTACAAAAAAATTTAATTATTTCAATTTTGGAATTTTATAATTTCGGAATTTTCTGTCGAGATTTCTATTGATAGAGAATTTTTTGTTTTCAATTTTGCAAGATTACAAAATTTTAGTTATGTTTAAAAATATTTAGAAGCTTTCAAAGTTTATTTCGATTTTTTTTTTAATTTTAGGAAAAATTTGAATACTCTGTTCAAGTTTTAAAAAGATTAAAAAATAAATGAAAACTTGTACAGATCTCAAAAAGTTTTTAACAAAGTGTAGATCTTAAAAAATTTTGAAAAACAATTCAGAAGAGTTTTTAAGAATTCATTAAATTCCTAAAAATATTTTTAGCTGGCTCGAATTTTTCTTAAAATATTCAGAAAATCATTCAAAACGTTCAAAAAATTGCCTTAAAATCTTCCAAATTTTCCAAGAAATTTTAAGAAAATTTGTTTATTCACTTGAAACCTTTAAAAATTCTTTTAAAGCTTCTAAAATAAATCTTTCATTTTAACAATAGTTTTCTATAGTTATTTTTTTTTCAAAATCTATCTTACATGTATAACATTAAAATTTCCGAAAAATTTAGTGTTGGGAATATTATTTAAAATTTTAAAAATTGTTTTTAAATAAATATTATTTATTTTGAGAAAATAAAATAATCAAATATCTTCATTAAAGAATTTTTTTGTATGTTTAAAGATTTTTAAATTGTTGTTTGAATTTAAAATAACAATAATTGCACAAAAATCGTGTGCAAAAATAAATTTAAAAACACGCGCGCTTTGAATTAGAAGAAATTTTAGAATTTTATAATTTCGGAATTTTCTGTCGAGATTTCTATTGATAAAGAATTTTTTTTTTCAATTTTGCAAAATTACAAAATTTTAGAAAAAACTCTAGTTATTTTTAAAAGATATTTAGAAGCTTTCAAAGTTTATTAAGATGTTTTCTTTTTTTAATTTTAGAAAAAATTTGAATACTCTATTCAAGTTTTAAAAATATTAAAAAATAAATAAAAACTTGTACAGATCTCAAAAAGTTTTTAACAAAGTGTAGATCTTCGAAAATTGTGAAACCAAATTTAAAAGAGTTTTTAAGAATTCAAAACCTCTTAATTTCCTAAAAATGTTGTTAGCTGGTTCAAATTTTTTTTTAAATGTTGATAAATCATTCAAAACGTTAAAAAAATTGCTTTAAAATCTTCCAAATTTTCCAAGAAATTTTAAGAAAATTTTGTTTATTCACTTTAAACTTTTAAAATTTCTTTTAAAGCTTCAAAAATAAATCTTTCATTTTAAAAATAATTCTCTATAGTTAATTTTTTTTCCAAAATCTATTTTACATGGAAAAAAAAATTTCCAAAAAAATTTAGTGTTTAGTATTATCGAAGGGAAAGACGTTTATTTCCATGACAATGTGACTCAGTGGCAAGTTTAACGACATGTAAATATTATTTTGTCCTCGACAATGACACCTCTCCGAGACAGTTTATCAGGTTTTGTTTGATGATAAATAGGAAGTGTCTTGGCTCACTGATATCATTCTATTATTATTCTAACAAATATTTCTTGATTTTCCTAATTTTATCAACTTTCATTTGAAAAATTTTCCACAAAAAGATCAATTTTTAACCAAACAATTGCACTTTTTATCTAGAAAGAGGAAATTTCAACCCAAAG
>JAAAKG020139693.1:0-12293 GCA_010014905.2 Druon quercuslanigerum | reverse complement strand
AAATTGTCTAATGTTGCTATATTAAATATTATTATTTTACTATTATTAAAATTATAATAATCTTATCAGGTTTGATAAAAAAAAACATAAGAATTAAATTTATTAAAATTAATTTAAAAAAAAAGAATCATTTTTAATTTTCCAATTTTAAAATAAATATCGCTAAACTGCAAAATAAAAAAAATCTAGCTTCCATAAATTCTGCAGACAATTTTTGTTAATTAACACTTTTTAAATCAGAAGTTAAATTCTTTAAATTTTAAGGTGGCACAAGTTAATAATTGTTTAATTGTTATTTATACATCAAAATTTGTTTGAAATCTTGTAAATATTCTCTTAAGATTATTTTTTAAACAGAAAAATTATTAAAAATTTTCAGACGAATCTTAAATATTATTTTTTTATTATCTGAAAAGCTTTAAAAAAGCATTTAAAAGCGTCTAAATCTTATTTGAAGATTATAAAACATAAATATTTTACCAAACAATTTTTGGAATCATTACATATTTTTAATTATTTTTGAATAACTTAAAAACTTCTAAATATCTTTTAATCTAATCGATTTTTTTTCTAAAGTAATAATTGTTCAATTTCTATTTATTCTTTTTAATTTGTTTTAGTTTTTAACTCTTTTTAAGTAATATAAAAAAATGATTTTTAAAACAAAAAAATGGTTGAGAAATTTCCGAGAAATCTCAAGAAATTTTTTTATTATCTTTAAACTTAAAAACATGAGACTTAAGTGTATTAAAATTAATTTAACAAGTCTTGAATTTTTTATAAAAAAAATTCCAACCAGATGTTTAAAATTTCTATCATGGAAATAAATTTATCCGATACAATGATACATTTTTAACTAAAAAGAATAATTATTTTTAAAAAAATACTTGCATTTTCAGTTTAATAAATTAGGTTTCAAAAAAAAAGCAATCAAAAATGTTTAAGTTTGAATTTTCAAAAAAAAAAAATAGAAGATTTTCAACCAGATGTTTAAAACTTGTGTATCAAAGAGATAAAATTTTGACTATATTATTAATTTTTTATTCAAAAATAAAATATTTGCATTTTTAGTTTGAACAATTAATTTTTAACTAATAAAATAAAGCTTGATAAAATACTTAAAATTGCAATAAAAAAATTTTCAGAGCCAGATGTTTAAAATTTCTATCAGGGATAGATTTATCAATACAATGCTAAATTTTTAAATAAAAAAAGATAATTATTTTTCAAAAATAAAAATATTACATTTTCAGTTTAAAAATTATTTTCTAACCAAAAAAAGTAAGTTTAACAAAACTCTAAAATTTTCAACTAAAAAAAAATCGAACCAGATGTTTAAAATTTCTATCATAGAAATAAATTTTTCACTACAAAAAAATTTTAAGTTTAAATTTTCAAAAAAAAAAAAATTTTCAATCAGAAGTTTAAAATTTGTATCAAAGAGACAAAATTTTGACTACAATGATAAGTATTAAATTAAAAATAAAATATTTGCATTCTCAGTTTGAAAAATTAATTTTCAGATAAGAAAAGGAAGCTTAATAGAATACTTAAATTTTCAACCAAAAATTTTCAAAGAGCCAGATGTTAAAAATTTCTATCAGAGATAGATTTTGCATCACAAAGATAAGTTTTTGAATAATTTTTAACCAAGAAAGAAAGTTTAATAAAACTCTTAAATTTTGAATAAAAAAATGAGCCAAAATTCCAATCTGATGTTTAAAATTTCTATCGAAGAAATAAACTGTCCCCGACAATGATACATTTTTAACTAAAAAGGACAAATTAATTAAACAAAAATTATATAGTTGCATTTTTAGTTTAGAATGTTGATTTTCAACTAATAAAATAAAACTTAATAAAATACTTAAATTTTCAATAAAAAATGTTCACAGAGCCAGATGTTTAAAATTTCTACCAGAGATAGACTTTTCACTACTATGATAAATTTTTAAATAAAAAAAAGATAAATATTCAAACCAAAATAATAAAGTTGCAGTTTCAGTTCATAAATTATTTTTTATCCAAGGAAAGGAAGTTTAACAAAACTCTTAAATTTTCAATAAAAAAAATTCCAACCAGATGTTTAAAATTTCTATCATAGAAATAAATATTTAACTACGATGATACATTTTTAACTAAAAAGAACAATATTATTTTAAATAGTAGCATTTTCAGTTTTATAAATTAATATTCAACCAAAAAAAGAAATTTACAAAAATACATCAATTTTAAATAAACAAAAAATAATAAATTTCTAACGAGATATTTAAAATTTCTATCAAAGAAATAAATTGTCGACGGCAATGATACATTTTTAACTAAAAGGGACAAAATAAATAAACAAAAAAAAAGGTTGCATTTTTAGTTCAGAAAATTGATTCTCAACTAATAAAAGAAAACTGAATAAAATACTAAAATTTGCAATACAAAATGTTCAAAGAGCCAGATGTTTAAATTTTCTATCAGAGTTAGATTCTTCACTGCAATGCTAAATTTAAAAATAAAAAAAGATAATTACTTAAACAAAAATAAGAAAGTTGCATTTTCAGTTTAAAAATTAACTTTTAACCAAAAAAAGAAAGTTTAACAAAACTCGTAAATTTTTAATAAAAAAAATTCCAACCAGATGTTTAAAATTTCTATCATAGATTTAAATTTTTCACTACAATGATACATTTTTAACTAAAAAGGACAATTAGTTTTTAAAAAAGTTGCATTTTCAGTATGAAAAATTAATTTTCAACTAATAGAATAAAGCTTAATAAAATTAAAATGTTCAAAGAACCAGATGTTCAAAATTTCTATCATAGATTTAAATTTTTTACTACAATGATACATTTTTAACCAAAAAGGACAATTAATTTTTTAAAAAAGTTGCATTTTCAGTATGAAAAATTAATTTTCAACTAATAGAATAAAGCTTAATAAAATTAAAATGTTCAAAGAGCCAGATGTTAAAAATTTCTATCAGAGATAGATTTTTCACCACTAAGATAAGTTTTCAAATGAAAAAAATAATTATTTAACTAAAAATGAAATAGCTGTATTTTGAGTTTAAAAAATTAATTTTTAATCGGGAAAGAAAGTTAAAAAAAACTCTTAAATTTTCAATAAAAAATGTTCAAAGAGCCAGATGTTTAAAATTTCTATCAGAGTTAGATTCTTTACTACAATGCTAAATTTTGAAATAAAAAAAAGATAATTATTTAAACACAAATAAGAAGTTGCATTTTCAGTTTAAAAATTAATTTTTAACCAAAAACGAATTAAAAATTTTTAAGCTTGAATTTTCAAAACAAAAGAAAATAGAAGATTCTGAATCAGATGTGTAAAATTTGTATCAAAGAGAGAAAATGTTGACTACCATGATAATTATTTAATTAAAAATAAAATAGTTGCATTCTCAGTTTAAAAAATTAATTTTCATATAATAACAGGAAGCTTAATAAAATACTTACATTTTCAATAAAAATGTTCAAAGAGCCAGATGTTTAAAATTTCTATAAGAGATAGATTTTTCACCACAAATATAAGTTTTTGAAATAAAAAAAAAATTATTATTCAACCAAAAATGAATCAGTTGCATGTTGAGTTAAAAAAAATTAATTTTTAACCGAAAAAAGGAAGTTTAACAGAACTCTTAAATTTTCAATAAAAAAAAATTCCAACCAGATGTTTAAAATTTCTATCATAGAAATAAATTTGCCACTACAATGATACATTTTTAACTAAAAGGAACCATTATTTAACAAAAGATTTAAAATTTAAAAATTAAGTTTTAAGCAAAAAAAGGAGTTTTAACAAAATACTTAGATTTTCAACCAAAGAGATGAAAATTTTCAACCTAAAAATATACATTTTTTTAAAAATTGCTAAATTTCAACAAAATAATTAAATTTTTAAAAAAACAAATAATGTCTAATCAAAAAGATGACTTGTAAACCGATTTTTTCAGCAAAATGGTTAAATGATAATTAAAAATAGATAAATTTTCAACCCAAACTTTTAAATATTTTTTTTAATAAAAAAAGGATTAACTGTTATAATTATTGTATCGTAATATTATTGGAATAATTAGTTGTCAGCCAAAAAATTAATTTGCAACAAAATAGTTAAATTTTAAACAAAAAATATGAATCGTTAATTATTTAAAATAAGAAAACAATAAAAACATAAAAAATAAAATATAAATTGTTTCAAAGGGGATATTTAAAAAATACATTTCAATTTTTTATTGGCTAGTCTAGATAATCAGATAACCACTCTCTTCCCTAGGATATAATTATAATTCAGACGTTAATTAGCGCATAATTGATGACAGTACCGAAGCCCGCGTTTATTCTACGGTGCTTCTACCTCGTCCGACCTAGTCTGGATTTATCTACTTGAAGCTCTCTAGCGAGAGACGATCGCAAGGTCTTTGATGTTTTTTTTTTCCTTTCCCATCAATCACATAATTTTTTTCTATAGCCTTGTAATTTTCAGTTTTCTTTATTTTTAACCCAAGTCAATTAACTCTCTTTTGTTTTAGCAATTTTGAATATGACCCTTTGGCCAAAAAAGCTCCTCCTATTTTCTAGAAACCTATAACTATTTTTTGATCAAATATTTTTTTGTCGATTCAACAACTCAGTTGCTATAAAATAATTTTTTTTTTAATTAATCGTTAAAAAAAAGGGTGTCCCAAATGAAAAAAAAAGCTCTTATCTAATTTTTCTTTCTAATTAATTTTTTTTTAATCAATTTTTTAATTTTAAATATTACAGGGTTTAATTTAACAATAATTGAAATTAAAATTACTTTATCTTTTTTTAATTAACTTGCATTTGTATTTCAAAATTAATAAAATAATTTTAAAATCTTTTAGATTTTTACGATATTTTGATGAACCTTTTAACATCTTTATAAATTTTCTTTCTAATATAATTTTTCAAAATAAAATATTAATCACAATTTTCCAAGGAATCTTAAGAAAATTTTGTTTTTCTCTTAAAACCGGTGAACATTTTTATAAAGCTTTTAATTTTTGAAACAAAATTTAAAACTCCATATTTCATTTTAAATTTGTTGAAAGCTTTCCAATTATTAAATTTTTTAAAACCTTTTTCAAATTTCTAAGCCTTGTAAATATCTTTCCCAAACATTTGAATTTTTAATAAAATTTTAAAGAATCCTGCAAAATTAAAAAATCTCAGTAGTCTTGGAAATCTTTTAAAATTTTTACAAATCTTTTTTTATTTTATTTAAAAAGTCATTTTAAATTTACCCAAAAATCTCAAAAAATTTGTGTATTCTCATCAAACCTTTCAAAACTCTTAAAAAATATTTAAAAATTTTTCAAAACTTTTGAAAATATATGTTTAAATAATAAAAATGAAGGATTTTAAATGTTTTAAAGGATTCGAATATTCTTTCAAGATTCTTTAAAAGCTTATAATTTTTTGAAATCTCTAAAATTCGATTTTTTTTATTTTTTAAAATATGGTCTAGTTTAAAATTATTTTTGAATCTTTTCAAAACTCTTAAATATTTCAAACTTAATTAAATTTTTCCTAAAATTTTGTTATACCGCAAAATCAATCAAATTTACCTTGAAATATTTTAGTCTTTTTTATATTTTTAGAAATCATTTTATGTGTTTTTAAATTTGTTAATTTTATTATAATAATAAGTATTCTAATATAAAAATTATTTCGATTTTTTTCCAGAGCTCTTGAGAAAAAAATTTTATGCATTGAAACCTTTCAAAATTTTTAAAAAGTTTCTAAATCTTTTTGCGAAATGTTTAAAATCTAAATTTTGTTTTAAATTTCTAAAATATTGTACATTTTAAATTATTAAGTTTTTTTACTTCTAAACCTTTTAAACATTTGTTAAAATGATTCAAATTTTTCTTTTTTTATATTTTTGCCTTTATTATTAAAAAATTATTAAAAATTAAATACTTAAAATTAGTGAAATATGGTCAAAAGAATATTAACAGAATTTATAGTAATTTTTTATATTTATAAAACACGTTTTAAAATAATAGTCTAAATACTAAAAACTTTAATTTTATAAAAGTGACAAAGCTCACTAATTATTTCCATAAATTAATAAAAATTACCATAAATTTTTGGAAATGTATAGACATTTTTAACTTGAATTTTGGACAATTTATGGTAAGTTACCATAAATTACCTGTAATATTACCATAAATTACCAAAATTATTTCATAATTTTCCAGAAATTTATTTGAAAAAATGTTATGGAATTTTGTTTACTTTGTGTTAAGTTACCATATTTGCCTGTAAAATTACCATAAAAGACGGAGTATTGCTATAAATTTCCGGAAACTTATAGGCTTTTTTAATTTGAATTTTGGGCAATTTATGACAAGTTACCATAAATTACCAAACACAACATAAAGTTCCGGAAATTTATATTAAAAAATTAATAGTATTTTGGTTAATTTATGGTAAGTTACCATATTTACTCGTAAAATTACCATACATGACCGAAAATCCCATAAATTTCCGGAAATTTATAGATATTTATAAATTTAATTTTGGGAAATTGATGGTAAGTTACCATAAATTACCAAAAAATAGTAAATTTCCGAAATAAAAAAAATTATTAGTAATTCAGTTAATTTATGGTAAGTTACCGTATTTACCTGTAAAATTACCATAAATGACCGTAAATTGTCATAAATTGTCGGAAATTTCTAGAAATTTTTTTATTGAATTTTGTACAATTTATGGTAAGTTGCCATAAATTGCCAAAAAAATCATGAATTTCTGGACATTAAAAAAAAAGAATTAGTATTTTGGTTAATTTATGATAAGTTACCATATTTACCTGTAACATTACCATAAATGACCGAATATTGTCATAAATTTCCGGAAATTTGTAGACATTTTTTTATTGAACTTTGGACAATTTATGATAAGTTACCATACATTACCTGTAATATTACCATAAATTACCAAACCATTTCATAAATTTCCGTAAATTCATAAAAAAATTGTATGGAATTTTGGTTATTTTGTGGTAAGTTACCATATTTACCTGTAAAACTTCCATAAACGACCGAGAATTACGATGAATTTCCGGAAATTTATAGACAATTTTAATCTGAATTTTGGGCAATTTATGATAAGTTACCATAAATTACCAAACACATCATAAATTTCCGTAAATTTATTTAATAAAATTAATAGTATTTTGGTTAATTAATGGTAAGTTACCACATTGACCCTTAAAATTACCATAAATGACCGAAAATCCCATAAATGTCCGGATATTTATAGATATTTCTAAATTTAATTTTGGGAAATTTATGGTAAGTTACCATAAATTAACCAAAAAAATAATAAATTTTTGAAATAAAAAAAATATTAGTATTTCGGTTAAATTATAGTAAGTTAACATATTTAACTGTAAAATTACCAAAAAAGACCGAAAATTGTCTTAAATATCCGGAAATTTATAGAAATTTTTTTATTGAATTTTGGACAATTTATGGTAAGTTACCATAAATTACCAAAAAAAATCATAAATTTCCAGAAAAAGAAATATTAGTATTTTGGGTAATTTATGGTAAGTTACCATATTCACCTGTAAAATTACCATAAATGACCGAAAATTCCCATAAATTCCTGAAAATTTATAGAGATTTCTAATTTTAATTTTGAGAAATTTATGGTAAGTTACCATAAATTAGATATAGTATTACCATAAATTACCAAAAAAATCATAAATTTCCGGAAAAAAATATTGGTATTTTGGGTAATTTATGGTAAGTTACCATATTCACCTGTAAAATTACCATAAACGACCGAAAATTCCCATAAATTCCTGGAAATCCATAGAGATTTTTAAATTGAATTTTAGGCAATTTATGGTAAGTTACCACAAATTACATGTCGTATTACCATAAATTACCAAAAAAAATCATAAATTTCCAGAAAAAGAAATATTAGTATTTTGGGTAATTTATGGTAAGTTACCATATTTACCTGTAAAATTACCATAAATGACCGAAAGTTCCCATAAATTCCTGAAAATTTATAGAGATTTCTAATTTTAATTTTGGGAAATTTATGGTAAGTTACCATAAATTACCAAAAAAATAATAAATTTCCAAAATAAAAAAAAATTATTAGTATTTCGGTTATTTTATGGTAAGTTACCATATTTACCTGTAAAATTACCATAAATGACCAAAATTTCCATAAATTCCTGAAGATGTATATAAATTTTTAAATTGAATTTTAGGCAATTTATGGTAAGTTACTATAATATAGATGTAATATTATCATAAATTACCAAACAAGCATAAATTTCCTGAAATTTATAAAAATAAATAATGGTAGTTTGGTTAATTTAGTATGAGTTACCATATTTACCTGCAAAATTACCATAAATTACTGAAAATTACCATAAATGGCCGCAAAGTACCATAAATTTACGGAAATTTATGAAAATTTTTTTTTTGAATTTTGGGCAATTTATAGTAAGTTACCATAAATTAGATATATTATGACAATAAATTACCAAAAAAAATCATAAATTTCCAGAAGTTGATAAAAAACAAATTAATGGAATTTTTGTTAATTCATTGTAAGTTACCATATTTATCTATAAAATTACTATGAACCATCGAAAATTGCAATGAATATCCGGAAATTTATAGACATTTTTTAATTGAATTTTAGACAATTTATGGTAAGTTACCATAAATTATCCAACAAATCATAAACTTTGCAAAATTTATTTTTTTAAATTAATTTTATTTTTGGTAATTTATTGTAAGTTACTATATTTACCTGCAAAATTACCATAAATTACCGAAAATTATCATAAATTTGCGGAAATTTATAGACATTTTTTAATTAAACTTTGGGCAATTTCTAGTAAGTTACCATTTTAGATGTAATAATACACTAAATTACCAAAAAAATTATAAATTTCCAGAAATTTATAAAAAACACATTAATGAAATTTTTGTTAATTTATGGTAAGTTACCATATTTACCTGTAAAATTACTATAAACCATCTAAAATTTGCATAAATTCCCGGAAATTTATAGACATTTTTTTGTTGAATTTTGGGAAATTTATGGTAAGTTGCCATAAATTACGTGTAATATTACCATAAATTACCAAAAAACTTAAATTTCTGGAACTTTTTTTCTAATTAATAGAATTTTATTTAATTTATGGTAAGTTACCATATTTACCTGTAAAATTACCATAAATGACCGAAAATTGCCATCAATTTCCGGCAATTTATAGATATTTATAAATCGAATTTTAAGAAATTTATGGTAAGTTACCATAAGTTAGATTAATATAAATATAAATTATAAAATATAATATTATATTTTATAAATCTAAAATAATCTTTATTTCCAATATTTCTAAAAAAGAAATCTATATTTCGAGAAATGTCTGAAATCATCTATTTGCTATAAAAAAATATCGTATGCGCCAAGGGGGAGAGGGGAGTGCCTAATAACTATTTTTCTTTTGAAATACGACAGAAAACAACAAACTTGACAAGAAAATAAAAATTCAATTTTTGAGAAAGTTTTTTTTGTCTGAGGAAGTGAGGGGAGGGAAAATATGAAAAGTAGTGAAGGGGAAGTATGGTGAGTGGGGAGCTGAGTAAGAGAAGTAAGAGGAGTAGGAAAGAGTAGAAGAAGTAGGATGTGTAGGATGAGTAGGAGGAGTAAGACGTGGGAAGAAGGAGTGGGGAGTAGAAGCGATGAGAGAGTAGGTGAGTATGGGAAGAAAAAAATTTAAGACGTAGTGAAGGGAAAGTATGGGAAATTAGGAGAGTGTAGGGAGGGGAGGATGAGTAGGAGATAGGAAGTAGGACTCGGGAGGAGAAGCGAGGGGATAGTGGCAGATTATCAAAGTGTAGATATTAAAATTAGTGAAGAGATAATGTCAGATATTAAGGGAGGAAAGAGGAGTAGAAGGTGGGAAATAGAAGTGTAGAGGAGAAGCGATTGGAGGGTAGGTGAGTATGGAAATATCAGAAATAGTGTTGGGATAGTAAGGAGCAGGGAGAGTAAATGATATAAAGGAGAAGTAGATGGGAGGAAAAGAAGCAAGGGCAGGGTGGTTAAGTATGAGACAGAAAATATAAGAAGTATAGAAATGGAGTAAGAAGAGCAGGAGGAAGAGGTGGGAAGTAGTTGCAGGGAGGGTTAGAGGGCAGGTTAAGGGAAACTTTAAGGTTAAGTTAAATTGAAGAAAAAGTGTGGAGTGTCAGGGAAGGAGAAGTAGGAGGTGAGAAGTAGGAGGTGAGAAGTAGGATTAGGGATTAGAAGCTTTGCGAAGGTGGGTGAGTACGGGAGGGGAAATAAGAGAAGTAGTTAAGGGAAAGAGTGAGGTATAAAGAGAGGAGACGATAGGAGGTGTAGAACGTATGAAGAAGGTGTGGAGAGTAGCAGCGATGGCAGGATAGGTGAGTATCGAAAGCTAAAAATTTAAGAAGTGGTGAAGGGAAAGTATGGTGAATGAGGAAAGTGTAGGGAGGGGAGAAGTAGTAGAAATTAGGACCTAGGATTGGGGGAATTAAGGGAGAGGTGGTTGAGTATGGAAGGGGAAATATTAAAAGTAGTAAAGAGAAAATGTGAGGTGTTAAGGGAGGGGAAGAGAAGTAGGAAGTGGGAAATAAAAAAGTGGGAAGTTTTGGCCTGTATTTCTTGTTTATGTTTTTGTTTAGATTTCTAAAAAAAAAGGTTGTGTGCTCAGCAGTGATTTCTATGAGACGTGTATTTGGCTGTGAAGAAATTGAAGTTTCTAACGATGCTGAAGGAGACTGATGGGTTTCTTTTGGAGGCCTTTGAGGGAAGAAAAATAAGTAAAGTTGTGGAGGGTGAGAGGAAAGGGTGAGGGTGGAGGTGGTGGTGGGAAGGGGGGTACAAGTTGAATTAGGCTGGCTGGTAGGGGTTGCTATGGCGATGACTGGTGCGATAGGGGGTTGCCCGAAGGCTTGTCTGTCTGGACCATTCCTAAAGGGGATGATGCCCTTCGTCATACCTTTTCCATTCCCTTCATTACTCACTCTCGACTGAATCCTCAATTTTGCTCCCTTACCTACTTCTTTATCATCTAACTTTACTCATTTTTTTTTTCATTTTTAGGTATCAACTGCTCTCGGGGATTAAGGATAAAGATAAAGCTAACGCTATAAAAATAAAGCTTTATCCTAAAATGGTTTCAATTTGCAATCATTTCCTTTTTAATCCTAATATAATGTTTAAGAAAAAAATTTTAAGATATTACAAGCTAGGGTATTAAAATTAATTTTCAACGAATAAAAAATGAAAAACGAATGTTCAACAAGAGACTTTAATTTAAAAAAAAAATGTTTTAACCAAAAAGATTCGTCTTCAACAAAATAAATTTAAAAAAAAAATGAAGTAGTTGAATGTCAAGTTAGAAAAATTAATTTTCAGCCAAAACAAAAAAAATGGTTAAGTTTCTTAATCAAAGACATCAATTTTTAATTTTATAATTAAAAATATTATGTTTTATCCAAAAATATAAAGAGTTCATTTTTTAGTTTAAAAATGTAATTTTAAATCCTAAATCTTTTAAATTTAAAAAAATAATCTAAAAATCTTTTAGATTTTTACTATATTATTAGAAACCTCTTAATATTTTTGTAAACTTTCCTTTAAATATAATTTTTCAGAATAAAATATTATTCACAATTTTCACAGAAATCTTAAGACAATTTTCTTATTCTCTTAAAACCTTTGAACATTTTTAAAAAGCTTCTAATTTTTTTTTCTTAAAATTCTATATTTTGTTTTAGGTTTTTAACAAAAAACGAAATAGTTAAATTTTCGCTTCAAAAAATTAAATTTGAGCCAAACAAAAAGAATTTTAAACCACTAAAAAAACGAATTTTTAAATAAATGAATAAATTTTCAATAATACAAGATCAATTCTCAATTTAAAATATTAGTTTTTAAACAAAAATGAATTAATTCATTTTTTAGTTTGAAAATTTATTTTTAAAGCCAAAAAATTCAACAAAAAAATTTGTAATTTTATCCCCAAAAGATTGATCACTCAATATGAAAAAATAGCCAAAAGAAGATTAATTTTCTGTGAAAAAACTAGGAATTAAAAAAACAGGACTTTTCTACTAAATGGATAAATTTTCGACTATGAAAAAATTAATTTTTGAGAAAATAATTTAATTTTTAAATAAAAAAATTAATTAATTAATATAAAAATAAATTTTTAAGAAAATAATTTAATTTTTGAATAACAAAATTAAT
>JAAAKG020139691.1:0-12294 GCA_010014905.2 Druon quercuslanigerum | reverse complement strand
TTATTAACAGAGAAACGACAAGTTGATTATTGCGATGTAAATTGATTTTGCCCTCGATCAACGCGTTTAGTGAGCATTCCCTCTCCTGCGCCTACTGGGTTGAGACGGGCCGAGCGTAGAGGCAGTTCTGCAATCCGGTGCCTCAATTATCAATTATAATAATTACTCGCTATATTATGTAAAATCGACAAGTTACTTTCACAATAATTTTACAACTCTTAATTGGCATCTGAACTTTATGTGCTTGTTATTTAATTATTAGACAGAATTCATTTCATAAACGAGTAAGTTATGAAAGCAAGAATTGATATAAAAAAATTCTGACACAAGAATAGTTTCATGAATAAATCATCATTCGTAAAACAGAATTTTGTAATAGGAAATCCCATTAATATGACAATAACAAAATTTTGAATTTTTGAGACATTTTTTGTATTTGATTATTCAGGGACATGCACAAGATAAAAGATCATAAAATAAAATTAAAATGCTCGTGTAGAAATGCAAATGTGGGGCTGGTCGGGTTCCCAACTAGTTGGCCCCACTTTAAGTCGAGGACTAGTCGGGACTACTGATTAGTGTTTGCGACCAATGCCGTCACGATGAATTAGTCGAGGGTTGGCCGGCCGAACTAAGTGATCCCAGTAGGGATCTAATCGGGTACTGGTAGGGTCCGTAGCATAACATGACTGTCCCAAAAAAAATATTATTGACTTTAAGATTTCCAAAAGCAGAGTGAATAAACTATATTCTACTTCGCTCGAGTGTTGTACGTATCTTTATGTAACAATGAAACAACATTCTAGTGACGTACAATAGATTTGATATATGTATACACTGTTTTTGGAAGTGTATGATAAAAATTTTTATTTGATGAAAAATACAATTAAAAACACATTTAACTGCAAAAATATTTTTGATAAGACGCTTTTTGTAAGAACAAAAATTATTCAAGTTTTAAAGCAACTTTATATTTTTCTCTTTCAAATAGTGTAACGTACACATAGTTTGAGAATCAATTTTATACTTCATTTTGTTAAATTTACATGAAATTTTAAAGAGTAAGTGTGCGACACAAATCCTCACCTCAAAATTTTATTTTTACATTTAACTCAAAAAAATAAGAATTTCGTATTTTTTCGTGGTTCCCAAATTTCCAAAAAAATAATTTTAACATAGAACTGCGCCATAGATGGGCAGTATTTCTAATTTTAAATGTTAAAACTCCGTGTGTGAAATAAGTTAAGAATTCGGATTGTTTATGCTAGAATTCTATCTCTCGTTTTCATGTATTCTATACCAAAAGTACTAAAATTAGACATTCTTAATCAATGATTCTTGTACTCTTATGCTAGAGAACTCGAATTGACTTAACCGTATTACACTAACCATAAGAATTAACTTATCTTCACAAATATTTAATTTCTCTGCCTGCTATTAAAATATTGTTTCTTTTTATCTGACTCAGATATAAATTAAGGTTAAAAAAGATCGACACTACCGCTCGCAGCGGCGAAAATTAGTAGTAAATAGAGTGGAGAATTTAAAGCCCAAAAAAGGCAGTCCTAAAGTCTCTAAATTAAAAATAAACATACTTGTCTATATATTCTACAAGATTTAAATATTTTAATGTGTTTAACTTTACTTTTAGAACATGTAAGCATCATTTTATCTTAAAAAAACAAAAAAATTACAAGTTCAGGTTTTTCTAAAAAATTGTATTACATTTTTTTTTCATTAAAAACAAGTAAATAATATGCACTTTTATACAAATTAACTCATTATATATAACACTCTGTCACAAATATTAAAACAAGAATAGCCCGACCAGAGTCTGGCCAGAATCCGCCTAGGAATTTTGACATATAAATAACCTACACTTAGGATTCCTTTTTTTTGAAGTAGAACGACTAGTCCCCGACCAGTCCCAGACTAAAAACATTGCCTAAAATTTTCTTCGACTAGCCCCCGACTAGAGCCCGATTTTCATTGGGGTTATTTCTACACGGGGATTGGGTATCACAAATTAAATAAATCAACAACTTGACGAACTGTGTCTTGAAAATTTTGACTTTTTTTATTTACAAAAAATATGTTGTATTAAATTCCCGCTTTATCTGGTCTAGAAAAAATTTAAAGCACGTTGTTGGTTCATAACCTTTAAAAAATTAACTAGATGAACAAATATTTAACAAGTATGCAAAGTGTTAAGGAAAATTTTATTTCAAAAACTAAACATTTTTATAACTTTTATGCATTTTAAATACTAATAAATAGTAAAAATAGTCATTTTAAATATAACTATTTGTGTTTTTAAGTATTTTATTAATTTATAAATTGAAAACCCTTACTAAAAGGTTTCTAATTCCTACAACTTTCTATTAACCCTGAAAAACAATTAATACATCTCCGCAATTATGAGCTTCGATGAAAAGCTACTGGTACAATATGAAATTTGAAAAAATTTGCAAAATTAGTATGACCCTCCCTCCACCCCTGCTTGGTAAAATTTTAGATTTTTTACTTTAAAAAAACATTTTCATTTATTTCGATAGGACAGTGAAGTATACCAAAGAATTGCAAATTTTTTATAAAATTCAAAGAGATTTTAATATATTTTTATAAATTTTATGAGGTCTCAAGTACTTAAAACAATTTTCAAGGTATTAAAGAAGCTTGTGGGTAATTTAAGAATTCAAAATGATTACGAGAAGTTTAATAAATACTACAATAATTTTAGATAGAATCTCAATTTTATCAAGGGATTTGACAAGATTTTAAAGGATTTTAAGGAGCTTACTCAGATTTTTAGAACTTGAAAGGATTTCATTAGATAAGAAAGGATTTTGATGGATTTTGATTTGACATTTATTTTTTTAAAGGCTTTTAAAGCTTTTAAAATCTTTTTTTTTAAAGCTTCTAAAAGCTTTTTTAAAAGTTTTTAAAGCTTTTTTGAAAGCTTTTTAAAAAGTTTTTAAAGCTTTTTTGAAACCTTTTTAAAAAGTTTTTAAAGCTTTTTGAAAGCTTTTTTAAAAGTTTTTAAAGCTTTCTTCAAAGCTTTTTTAAGATATTAAAACAAATTACAAAGTGCATTTACCGATTTTGGAGGAATCTGTAAGATTTAAAACAGAATTTCAAGAATTTAGAATTTCCGTTCCACTGATTTTAAAGCATTACACTGGCTTTTTATGCAACTTAGAAAATTGAAAAATATTTTTAGGATTTTCCCAGCATTAAGGTATTTCAAGCTATTTTAAGAGATTTTAAAAGAAGTCTATGCATTTCAAAGGATTTAATGCGATGCCGAAGATATTTTGCGGATTTTGAAGGATATCAAAAGATTTTTATGAAAATTTAAAGATTTGAAGGAATTTAAGGAGATTTTTAAATATTCGGAACAAGTCATTTTAATTTTAAGGGATTTTGAGGAATTTTAATGGTTCTCAAAAGATGCTACTGGATTTTTGTTGCATGAAATATTAAGACATTCTGAAAGACTACTAGAGATTTTTAATACTTATGTGAATTTCAAAGTCTAAAAAACTTTTCAAAACATCTCGTAAGATTTTGAAATATTTAACAGAATTTCAAGGATTTTAAGTGATCTAGCATTTTTGAGAGGAATTGATTTTTATTGAATTTTAAAGCTTTCCATCGATTTCATAGATTTTCTTTGTTTAGAAAGGCTTTAAAGGGATTTTAAGGTATTTAAAAAAACTTCCAAATAAATCAATGGATTTGAAAGGATTATTTTAAGAATTTCATGCGACACAAAAGCATTTTCACGAATTTCGAAAGATTTCAGGGGATTTTATTGAGGTTTTAAAGATGTAAAGGAATATACGGATTCCGTTAATTTTTCGGGATATCCAGGAATTTCGACGATTCTTGAAAGATTTTAATTTACTTTTATCCTAAGAAACTTTAAGACACTCGAAAAGATTCCCACGGATTTAAATATTTCGAAATACATATTCAACAGAATTGCGAAGGCTATAACCGTTTTTCTTCTTAAGATTTCAAAAACCTATAATTGATTTTTACAGTGTGTTAACAATTTAAACTATTTTAAGGTTTCTCATAGTTTAATAGGAAATTTTAAGGCGTTTTAAGGTATTTTAAGATATATTGAAATATTTTCCGAAATTTCACAATAATTCACAGGATTTCAAACGATTTTTCAAAGATTGAAATGATTTTCAAATATTCGAAATTATTTTAGAAGGTTTGATTGGATTTAAAGAGATATCGAGGATTTTAATGACTCTTAACAGATTGAAATGAATTATTATTCTAAGGAATTTTAAGATATTTGGAAAGATTCCTGCTGCTTTTAAAGATTTCAGTAAATTTCAAAGATATTTCAAACAATTTTAAGGGATCTTGTAACACTTCGCAGAATTTCAAGGATTTTTGAATTTTAGGGGATTCCAAAGCATTTTAAGTGGTTTTAAGGGACTTTCATAGCTTTATAGGGTCTCGATTATGTTTACTCCTTGCACATTTTGTAATCCTTCTTTATTATTTTCACATAATTTTCAACAAATTACAAGAAAAAAAAGGCAAGTTAATAGCGTTGTAGAATATTATTTGTTATTAGGAAACCTTAAAAACATATGTTTTTTCCAACGAAATAAATTTTATAAATAAGCAAAGTTAAATAATCAGAATTTAAACATACTGATTTTAAGTGTGACCAATTAACAATAGTTAATAGTGGATCCCATATGACAGTCCGAAAATGAAAAAATTGTCCCCATAGCTTCAAAATAGGTTTTCGATTTGTTTTGGTCGTTCATTATGAATTTGAAGTAAAAATTTGAAAATGCAAAAAGGAAAATTTAATATGGCAGCCCAAAAATTAAACAATTTATCCCGAGGCTTGAAAATGGGCACTCAGGGGTTTTTTGAGCCCATAATTACGAATCTGATGTTATAATTACCAAGTTAAGAATTGCGGATCCAATATGACGGACACAAAGTTAAGAATAAATAATGTTTACGCTATTTAAAATTTTTGAGTTTTTGACTTCAGATTCGTAATAAAGGGCTTAAAAAATCCTGAGTACCCGTTTTCAAGCCACGGGATCGATTTTTAAATTTGTTGTCTGCTGTATTGAATCCGCCTTTTCAAATTTCGGAATTTTTACGTCAGATTCGTTATCAACGACCCCATAAACCTCTCATGCAGCAAGTTTCAATCAATTCATATGTAAGGAAAAATGTATGCTTGAAACAGTTACGGGTTTCAAGGAATTTTAAGAAATTCTGAATCATGCGCCCGGATTTTAAAAATTTCAGTAAATTTCAAATAAATTTCAAAGATCTCAAGGGATTTATTAAAATCTAAAAATATTTCACAGAATTTTAAGGTTTTTGACAGTTTATAAAGGGTTTTAAAATGATTTTAAGGTGTTATCAGAAATTTCAAAATAAGACTGAGTTTCACTGTAGCATTTCTAGTAATGATATAATGCACAAAATAGTATAATTAATAATCTCACCCCTCTACGAAAAATCCTTACTTTATTAATGGTCCCCCCATAAGGGAAAAGAAAAATGATACCATATTTCCTATCATGTTTCCCTGGTGACGAAACACATCAGGATGACGCAGCTCAACGACCGACACTTCCGGTTCGTGCAAGCGGAAGTGGTAGGAAAACGTTTTACGTCACTCTCTCGATTTCTGCTGCACTTGCATAATATCCGAAAGCATTATGGAATTTTGGCATTATCATTACAAGCTGGCATTACGCGTGATAAATTTATAATGTCCGCGCAACCGCAAAGTTATCTCTGTCATTGCGTGTGGTCCGCTTCTAAATGGACTTGATAATTACATGATACGATTAAATAGATTATTTAAAATTAGCGGTGTGCAGGAAAATTATCACGAAAGGTTTCAATTCAATTATATCTTTACCCAGAGGGCTTTCAAAATTTTATGAATAATTTTTTATCACGATTATTAATTTATCAATTTTGTAGATTGGGCGACTGATTACACTTGGAATAAAATTATTTTAAAAGTTAACAGAACAGTTGCAGGGCGCTCAATGATCTCGTAACATTGCGAGGGGGGGGGGGCAATTTCTCATTTAATTTTCCGCTTTCTAATTTTTTTTAGACACATGCTATTTAAAACCCTTTTAGCTGTTGAAATTACTTTTAATACACATTATGATGGTGGCTACTCAGCTAGAAAACGTGAAAAAGTTAGGAAATTTTATTTATCAGGGAAAGTTAGGGAAAATAAGGGTATGTTTTCGAGCATGTTCAAATTTATTTTGTGAATTTAAAAATTAAATTAAATAACAATGTTTTTAATTTCTGTAAAGTTCGATATATGGTATAATACTGGATTCATACTTATTCAAATCGCAATTATTTTTACCGCTGCCACTAATGTCCGGAAAATATATTTTATTTAAAACTTTTATATGTTAAATGAAATTCTAAATACCTATGCACATAATTCAAAAAATTCCTTAATTAATAATCAAATTCATGGAAAAATGTAAAATTAGATATTTTTGTATTAAATTATTTGTTTCATTAATTATTTAAGTATGTTTATGAATATCCAGAAATCATCAAGTGATTTTTAAAGTTACTTCATAAAGTTGCTTTAATAAATTTGAAAATATCATTTTTTATACACACATGTATATACAGATATGGTACCATTTCTATACAGTCAAGTATTTTTCAGAACTGAAAAAAAACATTATTTATCATTATCTCGCATAATGTTTCTATTTTTAATCATTTTTTTTAACATTTTAAAATAAATTTAGTTAATTTCAATGTAACCATTTACAGATTACAATTCCCAACAAAAAACTCCCAATAAAAAAGTTTCGTCGCTTATTTTTCTATCAAAAAAGATTAAATTTATACAATAAAAATTAAGAATTTTGAAAGGAAGATTGAAAATTTTCACCAAATGAAAATTTTCTACTCCAAAAAGAAATAAGACTTAATGTAAATTGTTGAACCTTTCCAGCCAAAAAGACGAATTTCAACCAAAAAAAGATCAATCTTAAAAAGATGAATTTTTTAATCAAATGATGAATTTAAAAAAAAAATGATTGAGTTTTCGTCAAAAAAAAATTCAGTAAACTTTTCAAGATCAAAATACGAATTTTTTAACAAGAAATAACTTTTTACGAAAAAATGGAATTTTCAGTCCCAAAAGACGAATTTCGAATAAAAAAAGGAAGACTTTTAACCAAGTAGTTTCGTTTTCATCCAAAAAACATCCCAGTTGACTTTTCAATATTAAAATGTGAAATTTTTAACATAAAATAAGTTCCCACGAAAAAAATTTAATTTTCAATCCTAAAAAACGATTTTTTTCAAGCAAAACGGATGTTTTTTTTAACAACATACTTGAATTCTCTACAAAATAGCTACATTTTTATTCAAGAAAGTTGAAATTTGTACAAAAACAGATTTCAGTTCTCTTTCCAACACCAAAATATTAAATTTTAACAAAAAGTAAATTTTCTACGAAATAGTTAAATGGTCAAGAAAACAGTAAAATTTTCAACTAAATAGTTGCATTTTTATCTAAGAAAGATGTAAGCTCTTCAAAAGCAGGTCAATTTTCCAATAAAAAAGGCAAGCTTTTAGAAAAAGGGTTGAATTTTTAACCGAAAAGTTGCATTTTTATTTTTGAAAGATAAAATTTTTTGTAGAGGAGATAAATTAAAAATAAAATCTTTAAAATATAGTTACATGTTTATACAGACACAAATTTTCTAATAAAGATATTTTAAAGAAAGATTTAAAACAAAAAGTAAATTTTCTAGGAAATAATACAATATTTAATAAAACAGTTGAATCTTTTTCTAGAATGGAGGAATAATTATGCTGAGAAAGAAGAATTTCTAAACCAAATTGCACATTTTCAGAAAAAATAGGTTTCATCTAAAAGAGATTTCATTTGACTAATAAGCAATAAAATATTAATTTTAAAGTAAAGGTTATTGTTCTAAAAAAGAGATGATTTTCTAACCCAGAAAGAAGAATGTTTAACTTAACAGTTCAATTTGTTCAAATCTGATAGAAAAAGGTTCTCGAAAACATAAAGCAACAAATGAAACTATGTAAGTTAGTATTAGGAGGCTAACATAACTTATAAAAATTATAAAAGTGATTTCGTCAGTTGCATGCATTAAATATGTTTATCGCACAACAATAAAATTTTTCTACCTATTTGGAAATGCGATTTGTCGTCTCCCAAATGGCGTGGAACTGAAAGGTCTTCTTCGTTTACTTTTTGTAAAGTCGTTTTCTATTGAACAATGAAAAGCACAAAACCAAACGCGAAGGTCGGGTATGATCGGGTTTGGGTTAAGATACCGGCACTCCCGAAATTGTAGGCGGTCACGTGACAAACAGACAATTTAATAAAAATTTAACATTTTAGATTCAAATGCCTAAAACTTATTATAAAAGTATTAAGAAAAATTAAACGGACTTTTGTTGGAGTTGGATAGTGCAATTTTTTTTACAATACAATTTTCTATGTCTATCTTTATCACTCGTGTGACGAAATGCGACTTTTATTTTTTGATGTTTCTACAGTCTAGTGCGATAGGTCGACAACAACTATGTTGAAACAGAAGGAACCTACATTATCATGAAATAACCAAAAATGAGCGGAAAATTTGAATATTTATATCGTGAAAGTGCATGACATCATTATTAATGAATTGAACAGATTGTTGAAACTAATAATTTTTCTACAAATTTCTGTGTTCAATTTGTCAATAGAACCCTTTTTATATCTCAATTTCACGATTACTGCTTATTTATTATTTGGTTTACGTTTTCTACATTACCAGGAAAAAGTTAAAAATATATTACGTAAAAATTTTGTAATCGAATTGTAATTTTTTCTTAACATATTTTTTTCTTCGCCGAATCTTCTTTGAAAAAAAATTAACTTTAAATACGTTTTGGACTTACAAACTTTTTCTCATGGAAATAAAGAATTGTAAGTTTAGGATATTCTGAAAACCCTTTTTTAAATATTTAATCATTTTATGACACATTGCCGAAAACTCAAACTTAAGAATAACCCAAACAAAGCCCCACTAGCTCTCGACCAGAGCCCGAAAATTACCCGGACGGAAATAAGTGAAAAAAACCCGACCAGCCCCTGACCAACCACTGACCAGGCCCCGACTGAAATTTATACAACAAAAAGCCCAACTAGTTTCCGACTAGTCCCCGACTGGGTCCTTTGTCAAAATTAATAACCCGACTAGCCCCTGATTAATACCCGACTTGTGATAGGGCCAAATGGGGTTATTTCTACGCGGGTTTGTGGAGTCAGAATTGTTTTAAGAATTCCATACTTAGTACTTGAATGTCTCCTATTAAAGAAAAAATATACAAAAAAAAACCTGGAATATTAAGGAAATTTTCTTAACATTTTCAGTGGACACTCTGAAAAGTTATTAAATAAATAAATTATTTTCGTACTGCATAAAGTTTAGATGTTTGTAATGAATATTAACAAAAAATAGTATTATTGTACTTTAAACTAAGATGTACAATTATTTTTTGTTTCAGGTACGTAAAGCTAATACAGTGGTATATTTTCTACTTCAAAATAGGATTTAATGATCGTATTGGTATGTAAATTGTATTATAGATTATTTTTAACGTAGACTAAAATTTTTAAATAACCTGAAGTTTTTAGATCATTTTTATATACCCTAATCATAAAAATTTTTACAAGTAAGTACAACATGTCTACTTTCTGTTGTTAAAATTTACAAGCTCTTACAAAAAACTACAAGGTGTGACTTATTTTTAAGTTTGGCTTTGGCGTCATAAAATACTTTTGATTTTACGTAAATTAATTTAGGTAATTACAAATCTTTACGAAAGCTACAAAATTTCACAAAAGTCGAAATATTGGAAGACTTAACTGAAAATTATATTGTAAATATTGGTATTTTACTGTAGAAATGTACAATCCTGGTGGAAAACTTGTCACAACAAATTGCAACAAAATATAACTATTTCTTACAGGAATCTAGAAATAAATAGCATAAATTTTAATTTTTACAATCAAACGCAGCATACGAGGACAAAAAATAAGGATTTAATGAAACTGAAATTTGAATTGGAAATTAGGGATGGAAATTCGAGTTGAAATTTGCGGATGCTTTATGTATATGAATAAGGGATGAATATGCGCAGTCTAGTATACTTTATAAACTTTTTTGTAATTTTTTATGAAGCACTTCATTGGTCATTTCCATTGTCGATTGGTTTATACCTTCAGTATATCATACTAGTCAAGCCTAAAATTCAGGTCACTGACCAATAAGGACAATGTAAACTGTGTTCGCCAGTTAAACTTCTTCTACATCATTTGGTCAGAAAATTGGAAGTCTGCTCTTAGAACCTTCAAGCTCCAAGTGAATGTTCCATTTGACATCAATAATTCTATAAATTGCTATAAAATTGCATTTCACAGAAAAAAAATCCGATTTACTGAGCATTATTTTTTACTCCTTGTTTGCTTTTTTCGCAAGCTATAAATTTGTTATAAGGATATCAAGTGGGGAAAATTTCAAACTAAAAAATCTTTAAAAAAAGAAAAAAATGTTTAACTAAACAATTTTTAATATCGTGATAACATTCGAACTGAAATTTTTTTAAAGGGCACAGTTTTAACATAAAATTAACTAAATGAAATCATCCAAAATCAACTCAAAATTGAAATAAAATAACCCGTTTGAAATTGAATATGTTTTACCTAAAAGAAATGCATTAAAAATATCAAAGTCTTCTGCCAAACATTTGAAAAATGTTTAACTTAAAAACTGATAGATTAAAAATTTTTACAATTATTTACAAATAAATTAATTATCAATGTTTCAAATTGCTTGATGAATTCATATCGACTATATTTAATTATAATTTAAAATTAAAAACGAAACATAATTGAAAAGAATTTTAAATTCAGAATAAATCAAAATTTTAATTTGTCAAGCCCTAAACATCCTTTGCAAATCACTTTTACATCTCGTTTTCTAAAATAAAAAATAATAATCGCATTTTTCGTGGCCGTGTAGCTAGAACTAAAAATCCGACTGTCTGCGAGTTTACGCTCATCTTTAAATTTTAATAAGTGTAGCGTTTTCGTAATCGTAATCATAAACCATAATTTCAAATTTTCACTTTCCTGAATAGCCAATCATATCAATTTCTAGTAAATTTTTAGCATATAAAAAAAAGTTCAAACGAAGATGCAAAGACTTTTTTCAATAAACATTTGTTTGATAATTGATAGAACACAACTTTTTAAATTCCATTTTAAATTGACTGAAGTCAACACAAAATTCTTAGGGTGCCCGTAGGGGTGAGTGTCAGAGATAAGTTTGGAATTTTTTCAAAAATCTTGCTATAGTTCAGTAATTTTTATATTTATTCATTTAATAAAAGTTTGATATTTTTGAGTGAAAGCACAACTGGTTGGTTGAGAATTTATCTGACTGGGTTAGAAATTATTTATTTTGTTTAACATGTGTATCAGGATTGAATTTAATTCTATTTGGTATGAAATTTAAATATTTGTTGATTACAATATCTACAATTACATTATTCAATAAAAATTTATCTTGTTTTAATGATGCACCTCTTATTTTAAAATCAATCCTCTCATGTTGAATTTTTGAAATTTATTTCTTTAATTGAAAATTTAACCAATCCGTTCAGACATTTATTATTTTAGATCGGAACTCATTTCATTGGTTGAAAATTGAATTACTTTGTGTAAATTTGTTTTTTTTTTCAAATAGTACTAAATCAAAATGAACTTTTTCGTTGAAAATTCATATTATCCGGGTAAAATTTTAACGGTCTTACAAAAAACTTTAATTTTGGCTTAAAAGTTCTACAATTTAGATGAAATTTTTTTTTGCTTGCAAAACTTTTTTCATAGAATCAGGGAAATGTAAAAAAAATTTGAAAATCAAGATTTTCCGGCACGATAATAATAATAATAATAGATGCTTTCCATTTCAATTCAACCGGGCCATTCGGGATATTTTTTTCTTTTTTGATGAAACTAAAATATGTTGTTCTTTGTTAGAAATAATTGGACACGTGTTTTTTTGTTTGCCTTAAAATTTTTTTTTCCAATTTATCGGTAATTTTATTTTTCAGGTGAAAACCAATTTTTTAAATCATTTGCGGGAATTTTTTTTCAATCGGCAGTAACTTTGTCAAAAATTACCCGATTTAAATGATTTTTACTTCTTA
>JAAAKG020139690.1:0-12295 GCA_010014905.2 Druon quercuslanigerum | reverse complement strand
CCGAATTATTTAAATAATTTCACAAATAATACCAGACATTTCATATATTAGCAGGAAAAGTTTCAAAGAAAATGAAAATTATTATAAAAAATTTAATATATTTCCTGTTATTCATACTATAAAAATTTAATAAACATACCTCGGGGAAGTTTGTTTAATATAATTATTATAAAATTTTTAATATATTCCCTGTTCAGCAGTTTTCGTGGTTAATAACTATATTTAAAATAGTTTTAATTGTTTCAAACGGGAAAGAGAATATTAAAATATAGAAAAAAATTAAGATTTTCCAATGCGATTATTTATAACAATAATATTTTTTGACCTATGCTGATCAAACATGCCTAGTTACAAATTTATCACAAAATACAGGGGATTTTTGGTAAAAAATCAGTATTTTTAACATTTGTGCACTATACTGAAGTATTTGTTTATATGAACTATTTTTAACTCATTGAATTCTGTGTAAAATAAGCTTTAGTTAAAGTAAAAAAAAATAATATTCTAACGATATCGACCGTCTCGGGTAAATTTTTTTCGATCGGGATGCTGACGCGGCTCATTTTTCAAACCCACTACACGTAAATAAACTAATATTCGATTGAATAAAGAGAAGATAAAATATAAAAATTATATTTTTGAATCCTTATGTAAGTAGAACTTCAGAAAAAAAAATTTTAACAAAAAAAGGAGTGTTTTGGAGAAAATCGATTTCGTATATTTTCAGAAAATCTGCAACAATTTGGTTAATTAAATTATTTTGTTATCCAGTGTGTGTTTAAAAAAGATTAACCACATGTTAACACAAGTTAAAAAAGGGCTGTTTTTTTAATGTAACAATACGTGTCGCTTTATTTAACTTAAAAAGAAACATCTTTCATACGCGACCGATTCTGTGATTAAAAGTTGTACAATCTGTCTTATTTGAAGTATATTCGGTCAAAACAATTGCCCATCTTCACGCGTTATTACGTATTAGTACGCGTTATTGTGCGTGAAATTCGCAAAAAAATACTCAAGTGAATTTTGATAAAATAGTGAATCCTCTTTGAAACATTCTTCATGACGGAATTGGATTTTTCGATTAAGAAATCTTGGTTGGCTATAGCAGTGGAAGTGTGGTGAGAATTTGCAAGAAGCACGCGCTCTTTTCATAGTCGAACATCAAAATTACGATGTGACATTAATGGTTTTGAGGCTCTCCAAAGGAAATGTTCGCGTTTACGATCTTTCACGTTCTAGAGAACGTTAACTGCTAAAGAAATGAACCGTAGAAGTACGATGTCTGTCATAGTAGACGGGAAATAAGAGCTTGGGAAAAAAGATAAGAAAAATTGCCAAGCCGCTCTTTCTGAGTCCTGCCAACACAATCCTTTCTGATCAAGAAATGAAATGACGGCATATTCAAATCCCTAAATCCCTCTTATATTAGGGATAATGATAAAAATTTTCTTTCGATCAACTCTAATAGAATATTATCTTTTTCTCTTTATTGTAGGGTGGATACAAGTAGCGTCGTCCAGTAAACATTCGTTGCTCTACACAATGTGAATAAGACGTGAAATTTATGTGTTTCTTTCGTTTCGTGTCCCACCTAATTGTATAGTATATTTTCACAGGCATTAATTACTTTAGTAAAAAAATGATTTTATGTTTCAGGATAAAATATGTGATTTTTTAAATTAACCAAAGTTGCTTATCTACTAAATTTAAACCTGGAATTTTATTGCTTCAGAAGAATAAAATTATAAAAGAATTTGAGCAAAACGGAAGATAGAAAAAAGTGTTTTAAAACTTTTGGAATGACAAATTTTCTTGGCACAGTGTGAACTCGCAAAACTGGGTGACGCATCGAGGCTAACGCTTCCAGGGTAACGCTTCCTCTTCTCTATCTCTTCTTTGTTTTAGCCTTCTGACTTTTAGCTTAAATGTTAAAGCATCTTTTAGAAAATACAACTGGTTTTGGTAGAATTTTTATCTTTTTATTTGAAAAAGGGAGAAAATTCAAGTATTTGATGAAAATTGCAACTATTTTGTTGAAAATTCAAGGTTTTTGCTAAAAAGTCGTCATTTTGCTTCGCGAAATTAACTGTTATGTCAATTGCTTGTCTGTTTAGATAAAAACTTTATACTTTTTCTTTTAAATTTTTTGCTTTTCAAAAATATAATAATTTATTTGAAAATGCAGCTGTTAATGGTAGAAGCTTTGTTCTCTGAAAATTCGACCATTTGGTTGACAGTTTATGCTAATTTTTTTAAGAGTCATCTTTCTTAGTTAAAAATTGAACTGTTTTGTTAAAAATGTGTCCTTATGGATTGAAAATTCATCCTTTATGGTGGGAGACTCATCTATGTTGGTTAAAATAATTAATACATCTTCTTATTTAAATTGCTTTATTCCATTCATAAATGATTCTACGCTGAACAAGTATTAAAAAAATAAAATTCTAGGCTTTGAATATTGATCCTTAGAAAAAATGAAAAATTAATCCTTGGAATTCAGGGAAAATTCAGGGAATTTTTAAAATGCAGTATTGCGACTACTAATTTTGTATAGGAATGCACCATAAAATTCGGTGAAATTTACTCTTTATGTTCTTATGTCAATATATCTGATCAAGCAGAAAAGAATATATCAAAAATCACAAAAGAATAATTCAATTAACCAGAAAAATATTTTTCATTGTTTCATTCGTATCCTCTATTGAATAAAAGTAACAAAACAGTCAACTAGTAAATACATGAATGTTGGAATATTATATCAACTGAAGCAGAGGGGTTGATGTCTTCAGAACTGGAAGGAGAATATCTGGAAAGAAAAATCAACAAAATCATATTTTCTTGAATCTTTCAGCCGACTCGCCCTGAGCACTGGCCACAGAAGGAGTAACAATTGGATCGCCTTGTTTCCAACAGTTTATTGGGAACTCTGTTCCCAAGTGTTTTGGATTTACGCCATTCTCCGCATTTTCAGTTTGTTTTTCAAACAAGAAAGCTTCTCTATACTTTCTTCTAGCTTAAGGTTTTCTTAAGAAAGTTTGATTTTCCGTTTGTAGAAAGTAAAAAAAAATGAAACATCAAAAAGTAGCTCTGAATACGATCTCAGGCGTTTCCACTTCGTTTGTGTTTACAATTTTAATAGTACTCATTTGATGAGCAATTTGCTAAGGTCCGTTCTGCTAGCACCTCCACAATTAAATTTTGATATTCCGTTAATGTCTGAATTTTTGACTATTTTTGGGCTATTTTTGGGCATCGATGCCGATTTTTGGGCTCTTTTATTTTTCTTAAAAAACCGACATTTGGGTGGAGGTGCTGGCGCCAGCACTTCCACTAGAGCAAATTTGACAAATTTCAGAAATAAACCCCACCAGAATTTTGGGCTAATTTTGGGCATTTTAAAAGTGCACAAATCAATTCTATAAAAACCACCCCTTTGACAAAAAAACCACCCTCTAAATAAAATTTGCAATATACCCAAATTTGAGCATATCAGAATTATGGGCTATTTTTTGGCTTTTTTTGGACTCCAATGTCGATTTTCTGACTCGCTTCTTTTTCTCAAAAATCGAGAGCACCTCCACTAGAGCAAATTTAACAAATATGAGAAATAAAACCCTTTAGAATTTTGGGCTAATTTTGGGTTTTACGAAAGTGCAAAAATCAATTTTTCAAAAACCACTTCTTTTGAAAAAAAACCAATCCCAAAATAAAATATGCGCTACATTTAAATATAGGCATTGAACATAACTTTTAAAAAACCTGAAAACTACTCTAAAAAGGTAGGCACTATTCCTACGTTAAATTATAGCTAATTTTTGAGTTATTTTCCCCTATTCAAATTGACCAAAATGCACGCAATTTTTTTACTGAAAACAAATAATAAAAGTCAGAACTTTATATTTCTTTCAGATGCCCATCAAGCTAGAACCTGCACAAAACCAAAACACGATTTTTTAGGAACCAGAATTTTGCGCTGTTTTCATGCTTTTTTTGGGCACTGCTTTTGGCCCATATTTTCGGTTTCTTGGCTCAAGCACCTTTTTGAAAGATAGAATTTAGTTTGGAGGTTTTAGCTTAAATCAAGCTAGCATGTCTACTACATGGAAATTGATAAAAATTAAAAATGAAGCCGGACAGAATTTGGGATTTCTCTTGGGCTCTTGAATGCAATAATAACCAATTCTTGAAAACCACCCTAACTTACGGAAAAACCACCTCCTTTTTGAAAACCGTGGAAAATTCAATATAAAGCCTACCGGGATTTCGACTCCTTCGGTTTCTTGAACGACCCAACAAACAATTTGGAGAAAGCCACATTTCTGTACAGAAAATTGGTGCATTCAAGAGCCTAAAAGAAATCCCAAATTCTGTCAGGCGTCATTTTTAATTTTGTTCAATTTCCATGTATTAGAGATGCTAGCTTGATTCAAGGTAGCATCTCGAAACAGAATTAGTCTTTCAAAAAAGTACTTGAGCCAAGATACCGGAAATGTGGGCTAAAAAAAACCCTTAAAAAAGCATGAAAACAGCGCAAAATTCTGGTACCAAAAAATCGGGTTTCTTGTTTTTGCGCAGGTTCTACCTTGATAGGCATCTGAAAGAAATATAAAGTTCTGACTTTTTTTGGATGAATGTCTAATTTTTGAATAAGTAGTAAGTTTTAGTCTGTGAAGTTTGTTTTCAGTAAACAAATTTTGTGCGTTTCGGTCAATTTAAATATTGAAAAATAACCCAAGAATTAGCTATGCTTAAACATAGCAATAAATAGGTTATTTGAATGTTTTCCGTAAAATCACTTTCTGCACTCGTGTATTTCCCAGGAAAATACCAAAAGTCTGACAGGCCTATATTTAAATGTAGCACATATTTTATTTTGGGGGTGGTTTTTTTGTCAAGGGGGTGGTTTTTGGAAAATTGATTTTTGCACTTTCAAAGAGCCCAAAATTAACCCAAAATTCTGGTGGGTTTTATTTCTCATATTTTTTAAATTTGCTCTAGTGGAGGTGCTGTTGGTTTTTTGAGAAAAATAAAAAAGCCAGAAAATCGGCATTGGTGCCCAAAAAAAGCCCAAAAATAGCCCATAATTCTGATATGCTGAAATTTAGGCAAAGTGCATATTTTATTTTGGAGGTAGTTTTTTTGTCAAAGGGGTGGTTTTTGTAAAATTCATTTTTGCAATTTCGAAGAACCCAAAATTCTGAAGGGTTTTATTTCTCATATTTATCAAATTTGCTCTAGTGGAGGTGCTGGTGCCAGCACCTCCACTTAAATGTCGGTTTTTTGAGAAAAAGAAATAAGCCCAAAAATCGGCATCAGCGCCCAAAAATAGCCCAAAAATTGCCCAAAATTCAGACGTGAACGGGATATTGAAATTCGATTATGGAGGTTCTAGCGAAACGAACCTAATTTGCTACCGCAGTATGGTAGATTCGGAAATATATTATTTACCTCATACAGCAACTCAAAATAAAAAAATATATAATTAGTTCAATCAAAATGTCTCGAAGCAAGGAGAATTAGACACTATCAGACATTAAGAAACGTTCAATTAAATGAATTAAGTTTTTTCGAAATTTTCATCACTATGAAGCTTTTTCTACGAAAAAGCAAATACAATCGAGTAAGAACCTTTCATCGAATAGATGATATGATATTAGAATCTCTTAAGTGACCAATTTTATAATAAATCAAGCAGTCTGATGTACAAAGAAAAAAATGTAGTATTTTGATTAACAGTTATATTAAGAAAATATCCGGCGTTTTTTTGTGTTTACTAAAATAATTCATAATAGAACAACCTATTTTTTAGATTAAATTTTTTTTTAAATATTCATTCTTTTTCTGAACTTTCTTTTTTTATTTCCATAGATAAGACGGAAAAGTTTAAAAATATTATATCTCTTGGACCTTAAATAAAACGAGTTAAGGAAAGCAGGAGCCAGGCGCATAAAGAAAAGAGTTAAAAAATTTGTTAAAAAAAAAGTAAAAAAGTTTTTACAACCCAGGCGGAAAAAATATATATAATTTATATATAGTGTGAAGTTTTATATATAATGTTCATTCGTTTCATACAAAAAATGTAAAAAACAAATAAATATTATATATAATACTTTACACTATATATAAACTATATATAATATTTTCGCCTGGGAATCTTCCCCTCTCATACAAACCGCTGAACGGATTCTCGGACTATATTAAAACAGATCAGAAAAAATCACAATCTCATCATTTTTTTATTTGAAACCTAAATTCTGTAAATTAAGATTGTTATAAACATATTTAAATTTTCGAAATTACAACTTTACAAAAAAAACGGAAAATTTTAAGAAATTTTATTTTTCGGCCTCCGCCCTTTAAAAAGTGACTTTCTTCCATCTTCTTACAGCATTTTTTAAAACTAACCCTTTAAAATTAACATCCATTCAAACCTCGCATTGCCAAACTGAAATTAGCTTAAATTTATGAAGCCTGTAACCCAAGAATGTCCTAAATTTATTTTTACCGAATGAAGAAAAACACGAAATATTTAATATAATAATATTAACAAAATAATTACAAAAAAAAATAAAAAAAAAAACTATATAATTTTTAAATTATCAAACGAAATAAAACTTAAAAACATATTTGTTAATGAAATTGGAATACGTTGAAAAAAGTAATTTCGCTAAATAATGTAGTAAATTTAAAAAATCCAGGCTACCGAAGATTCAAATGATCTAAAAATATTATGGTGAATAGCTTTTATACATTACATTTTATTCAGCATGCAGTGTATCTACGTTGTAACTAAAATATTTTTTAACAGATACGAAAAATATGAAACTCAGTTATTGAATTTTTTAAAAATGAGGAATATTGAATTTGGGTGATTAGAAATTTTTGGAATTTAATTATTTCCTGAAACTAAAATTTAAGGATTTTGAAAATTCTCATTTCAATGTTTCAGAATTTAAAGTTTCTAGGATATTCTAGTTTCTTTAACTTTCACATTCATAACATTTCTATTTCGCTACTAAATATTTTTTGTGCTTTTTACGTTCTCATCATTCATTACTGAGAAAATACTACAATTGTCAGAAATTTTAAACCGAAGTTTTTGAACGTCTGCCTGTCTGTAGTTCTGGTTATAATCAGAAAAGTTACATTAAAAATAACATCGAAAGTTTGTTGAAAAATCCCCAAAAAATTTAACGATAAAAAGCATGATGGATAAAAATTTGTCACCCAAGAAAGTATTCAAATATCGAAAATTTGACACCACAACATTTACATTTCTAATCAAACGACGCAACATACGAAAAAAGTCCTGTAGAGCAATTATAGCTTTTGTAATGTCTTACAAAAATTCTTTCAACCATTTTTCAATAGGACTTATCATTTTGGTTTTATATATCAAAGTTCCTATGCAGAAAATCGACAATTCAAATTTCGAAGCAAACAACGCACAGTGGAGCGAAATGAATATATATTTATTTACATTTTTGTAGAGCTGCAAATAGCAAAAAAAGATGTTGATTAAACTTTTTTTTTAAATTCGTTTCAAAAATCAAAAATTCAAAAATCGGCCTTGACAGATTTCTTAGGAATTTAATGCTGAATTTTTTCCCAAAAAATTAAAAATCGATGTAGAATTTTGACCTACAGGTTATTTTGTACATCGTTTTTTTATTTCTCACCACTGTTGGGCGTGAGAAAAGAAAAGAAATGTCAACAGAGAATTGAAGCTTTGAAAAACTTCAGCAAAATTTAATTGAAACACTTTTTATAGGACTTGTAATTTTGGTTTTATTTATCGATAATATTATAAAAAAATAGAAAATTTAAATTTTTAGCAATACAATTCTTTCAAAATTTGTTGGAGCCAATTTCATTAGTTAATTTATTTTATTAATTATCAGGAATAAATTAATGGATAAAAGTAACAACTGCTTCATTTTCGGTGCTTAAATATATTTAAAACTAATACATTTTCTTTTCGCGTTTAGCAAAGTTTAAAATTTTTAAAAAATAAGAGAAAATCATATTCTTCAAATCTAGATCATGGACACGAATGAAAAGCACGTGATTGCTGAGTGATCATAAAAAATATTGACTCGTGGAATACAAATTACGGCGAAGATAAAAGTATGAGATTCGTCGCGCGCGTGAATGTTTAATCATATAAAAATAAAAATTGTATATGCTTTGTACATACAGTTTCCTGCTACTTTTCGCAATACCAAATGTGGTTACTTCACCTGCTTATTTTTCTCTCACTTCCGACACATGTAAGCGCACGCTAAAAACAAAATGCGCGTGCGTAAATCTCAACTGTCGGATCTTGACATTAACTTTTTTAAATAGAGTTTTCCCAACAATTTTCCCAACCAATCAAATTTGAGATTAAAGCGTAAGAGGAAAATTCCTTGACTTTTGCGATAAGTTAGAGGGTACTATATTGGAACAAATTACGTATAACTTTCATTTGTTAGAAACCGCTAAAGTCGATGGTGCACACGAAACATGAAAAAATGTTCACCCCTCCCCATCCAAAAATATTTGGCATAATTAACAAAAATTACTTCCATGCATTGCCATGATAGTATTATTAAGAGTAATTTGCTATCTAATTATAACTGTACAAGAATCTGTCGGAAATATAAAATGTTATATCAACAATCACGCAAAATGTATTCATGATCTTGGTTAAAATTTAAAGAGCAAGATTTGTATGTGATTTTTAGTTGCGACTAATTGTTAATTTTACATAATTTAACGAAAAAGTCATTATAAAGAATGCAATTAAATACCGAAAATGCAGAAAATGCTAAGGGTGTTTTAATTAAGAAATGTGAGCCTCTAAGATAAGTATCCACATGTCTTGGAATCTTAATATTAATTTCAACAGAGAAGGGTTAAAATGATTCAGTGTACGGTAATTTCTACCATTTCTTTTAAGCATTAAATTGTATTAAAACTATTTTCTAAAAAACTGAAAGTCCAGAATATGCGTTAATATTAACATATTGAAGTCATCCTTTCATGTGTTTCCAAAATTGGGCATGCAGTTCCCCACTGCACCAATTTTATATGAAAAGTAATTTATGAATGCTTTATGAATGCAACGTTTAGTCACTTTCCAAATAAAAAAAAAATTTTATCGACCAGATGGAAAAAGCAGAAAAGCAACATATTAAACTGTAAAAACAATGTAATCTTTCAGGGCTAGTTCCAGGTAGTAGGGTAAGATGAGTAAAACTGAAAAAACTGGAGTGGTGTTATATTCAGACCACTGATTGGCACCCAGATTTGTTTGTTTTGCATTTAAAATATCAGCTTGAAGACACCGTAAAAAAATAGATCTCAAGTTTTTACAGTGTGTATTTATTCTTTTAAAACATGCAAATCTAGGATAGATTAATCCCAAGCAATCTTGTATTTCCTAACGGTATTATGTAGTGGTCTCTGTTGACACACTTTATTTTCTTAATATTTAAAATAAACCAAGAAGCTTTTCCAGTGTCACCGTCAAGAACGAAAATATTTCAAAAAAACCTTGTCTTCAAAGGGATTAATTTATTCTGAAATCGCTTAAACTTTTTATCTGGAAATTAAAACAATCGATCAGAACATTTATGAAAAATAGCAACTTTAAAAAAATGTCCATTGGTAAAAATGTTTGATGGATTCAAACATAAAAAATTGTTTAAATACACTGGTTGGTAAAAAAAATTTTCCTAGTTAGATTTAACGAACTTTGTTTCAACTAAAAAAATTTGATTTGATTCACCAGAAATTTCTTTTTGTTATAAAATATCTTTCTATTTCTAATGTTTTATTTCATTCCTACTAGGCAGAACAAGTGCTTTTTTATTCTGAACGTAATTCTTTTTCAGCCTAAATAATTTTTTTATATTGAAATCCACTTTGATTAAATTAAAATATCGCTGAGAATTCATCAGGTTTCATTATAATAATATATGAACTAATTAATTTGTGCTCACAATATGAGCACTTTGCTCTTTCACATGCACAAGAAATTTGCAAACATAAAGGGAGATTTATTTTTATTCTAAAAACCTGAAACTTATTTCATAAATTTAATACTTCTATCTTATAACGAAAATCTTGATTCCAGAAAATGAAAGCGATAATTAAATGGCCAGTCAATGTGTCGGTATAAATTGTGAAATAGAGTTTTCAAAATAGATTCGAGTTAACCTACGTTTTTTCTGGGTTTGTGTATCAATTGATGGAAATTTACCGATATTTATTTAAGCCCTCGTATTCTAAGATCACGTTCGCATCAATCACATAGTGCGTGAGTGCGAGTGAAACAGTAGAAATACCTAGGAGTATTCGCTCACTCCTACATATAATTTATATGAATTTAGCCGTACAGTATTCACAGTGGCGTAGCCAGAGGGTGTCATCCCCCCATCCTTTGAGGATGAAGCAGGCATATACACACAAACGTGTGTACCCTTCGTAAATATTCGTGGACTTTTGACTTTGACTGTCAATGTTGAATGGTTGTCCGAGTAAAAATACTTCGACTTGGTTTATACTTGAATTGACCCCAGTCAAGACATGCTGAAGTCGAAAAGGTGGACTTGAGCATGACTCAGTTTTAAGACAGAGTCAGACTTCAATTTATGTCCAGGAGACAAGTTTCTATGTCTTGAAAACATATGTTTACACTGAGAAAAAAAATTGTTATTACTAAAAAAATTTTTTTTGATTGAAGTAAACCATTTATTGCCCACAGAACTAATGGGATATACGTTTGCTTTAAAGAAATGAATGCCTTGAAATCAAGAAAATAAATAAATGTCACCTTGAATCAAAGATACAAGATTTCTCTCTAATAATTGTTTTTTTCACTCAAGCAAATGGATATCTAAAAAATCGATTTATTTGAATGGAACAGTTTTTTTTCTCAGTGTATGTCTTGAGCCGCATACCTATGACTCCAAAACGAGCGTTTTATAACTTCGAGTGTATACCTGCCCTAAAAAAAGGGTCGTTCTGACTGTCATAAAAGCTAATCATTGTTAATGGTTAAACAATCTTGTATATTTTTATACAGTATATATGTATATATATATATATATCCAATCAATTCATTTACGGATTTTCATTTGTATTACAATTGTGTGACGAGGATACCGAAAATTTTGTTTGTTTTTACGTATTTCTAACAGCTTAGAAGATCTTTCTAGAAAGGTACAATTTTAATTTTTTTTTTAAGAAAATTTGTAAGGGTTATGCTCGTTTAGCCCAAAAGAATCTGAATTTTTTAAATTAAAATATCTAATTTATTAATTACAAATTTTCCATTCAGCAAATTTTAATTACATTCATGAGTCGAAAAAGGTTCAAGCATCTCAGACAAGACAAGGCTTCTCTTGAGAAAAGTAAATGTCGTCTTAGCCAGGACAAGGCTCGGCTTGAGACAAGTAAACGCTGTCTTACCTCCCGTGACCATAGACGAAGGCTTATGTCTTGACTCAGTTTTGAGACAAGGATGTCTTGGAGACGAACTCAAGACATTACCAAGTCGAACTCAATTCGAAGCATTTTCACTCGGGTGCCCTCTTTGATAGAACTTAATGCTTCTAATATTTTCTATTTTTTACAGTGTGCATAATAATGTAGAATTTTAATAATTTTAAAGCAGTTATATAAATTTTACGACCTAAGTATTCCTAATTTTTCCCTGTAAGTAGTAACGAACTTTCTGTTCAGCCTTTCCAACTCCTAGCTTCGTGAAATCATGGCTACGCCACTGTGTATTCACAATTCTTTACAACGAAATAGGGTACCATGTTTAAGAATCATATATTGTGTTAATAGTAAACGTTTTTTTACATTTTGTATATTTTCGATTCGAAAATACTGATTATTACACTACACTGCCGTCGGAAATTATGAGATCGATTGACACAAGCACTATTAAAAATCACTGCTGGTTTTGAATTACAATAACTCTACGAAAAAAATGATATGGAATTTAAAAAAAAAATAGTCGGAAAGCCTATGAAATTTCACGTCTAGTAATGTTAAACAGATTTTTTTTTGATCTGCTGAAGAGAAAACAGCACGTGATAAGTTTAAAAAAAAATCTAGATTTTTTTAAATTTTGTACCTCGACTTCAACTATTAGCATGACCTAGAAAAATTGTTGTGAAAATCTGAAAATTATATAGCATCGAGCCTGAAATTTCATCTTTGATTTAAGCCAAAGAAACTTAAAAAATCTTTATCGGTTCCCGAGATACGATTAAAAATGTTCAATCGTATATGAGTT
>JAAAKG020139689.1:0-24754 GCA_010014905.2 Druon quercuslanigerum | reverse complement strand
GCTGAATTGAGTTTCATCTTGAATTAAAAATTCGACTTTGATTAAATTTCGAGCACCATTTTGATATTGGGATGTGACGCAAACATTTTAATGAAATGAAGACACGTTATAAAACGAAATTGTTATAAAACGAAATTGTTATTAACATTCGTAAAAATTTCAATTTAGCTTCCGCAGTGAACAAAAGACTTTTTAAAGTCTCAAAATATGGCATCCGCCTACTACTAAATTGAGTTTCATCTTGAAAGAAAATTTCGACTGTGATTAAATTTTCGAGCACCATTTTAACACTGGGATGTAAAGTAAAATATTTTAATGAAATGATGAGACGTTTTACAACGAAATGAAGATTTCGTCGCGTGCTAACTACGTTAATGAAGAAAAATGGGGCTTCGGAACCTATTAGGCGCGTGTCGCTCTTTTTCTCGCCTTTCTCTGCTGAATGATACTCGAGTCGTCTGAATCGTCCTAATCGAATTTTGCGCGACGCAGCCCTTTCCCTTTGCAAAAGTGAAGTGAGCCGCATCGAAATAAAATGCACAGGCACGCACTGCAGTCGGACATTAATTAAATTTTAGACGCGCGCCGAGCGACGCGACATGTCCAATCTTCATTCATGGGAATCGGTATAAATGCGTTCGAGAGAAAGTGCTCGAATATAGAATCGTCGATATGATGATTTCCGTTTCGACCGAATCTCCGAGACGAGAATACATTCATATTTCACAAAAGCTTAAGTCCCGAATGGACGTTCTTCTGTGAAATTTAATTAAAATTTCGTTCACTGTATCCGAGACCGGCGCCATTCCCTATTGGGCCTATTGATCAAGAACTGTGCCAGACATCGTACGATGTTTAAAGAAAACATGTTTCACTTTTTGACGATTCAACAATCAAGCTTTATCGACGTATTAAGGAAATTTAAAATTTTAATGTCAGCTTTCAAAGCCAATATGCCTCTCAAAACAGGAGAAATAAGGTGATTTTTTCTCTAATGTAAGTGAATAATAGGATAGTACATTATTTTTGTAATAGAATAATATGGGTAGCATTTTTCTATAATTTTTTGCAAGAAAAGATATATATTTAAGAAGAGTTTAGTTTTCAAATTAAAGAGGAGAAATTTTTGGACAAAATTTAGCTTGCAAATCCGAAAATATTAATTTTCGAAAAAAGTTAATTTTCTACAAAGAAAGATTAATCTTTAATTTAAAAAAATATCCTAAGCGAAATAGCTGCATTTACAACTTATTGGTTTCATTTTCTAACAAAATAATTCAACTTTCAAGCCAAAAAGTCGTATTTTCTACGAGATGAATTGTAAACGAAAAACACGATAGTTGGTATTTAAAAAAAAAAATTAATTTTAATCGATACTATACATATCTCGCGTTTTGCGCTCGATAATGTATTTGCCTCGCGCTACGCGCTCGGTCTTTGTATATTCCCCACACTTATGCACAGGCTTTTTAAAACTAAAGGTCAAAGCATCAACAACAGTAATTTGGTGATTGTGAATTCTCTTTTGTTAAAGCTCTTTCGGCTTTAACGAACATATTCTCATCACGTATCTCGTGCTTCGCACTCGAATCTATCCCTCAAATTGTATGTCATTTTCATAAATGTATATTATTACAATGCATAACCTGAATTGGTATTAAAACAGAAGTAGTTTAATTATTTCGTTTAAAGCAACGCGCATTCTTTAAAAAAAAACTTTTGTTGATGAAAAAATGTAATTTTTGGATTTTCCTTTATTTTTTATGCTGTCAAAATTTAAATTTTCTTTTTTTTCAAAAAAAGTCAAAAGGTTGTTATTATAATAATGTAGGGCATTCAAAAATCAACGTTTTTATGATCTTGACTTCTTTTCATATTGTGCGTTATTTGGTTTAGAATATTCCCTTTCGTGTGTTTTCTGAAATTTTGTAAATCCCACAACTCTGGTAATTTTTGATTTCGTGAAAAAAGGCATTAGAATTAATTGTTCGTATTTTTAAATACCAAGAACACCCGTAAACAGATATTTTGAATTTAAAAAAAAAAATAGTCTCAAAAATATAAAAAATTCGCTGACTTTTTGAATTTGTATCCAAAATGGCTGGCTAACAAACTTGACTTTTAGTTTAGGACAATAAAAGAGTGTGCCAAAGGCACATCTAATAGGTTAATTTTTTTTAAGTTATCGTGGAAACAGACAGACAGACACATTCGTAAAAACTTGTTTTTCGGATTCAGGGGATATCAAAACGTGGACATTTGACAAAAACTGGAGGGGGGGGGGGGCTCAAACTTTACACAAATCTAATAACCTTCTCTGATGAGAATGTAAAAACAGGTAAATTAAATTTTTTTTAAACGAATTTTTAACAAAAAAGTTGAGTTCTTAACTAAAAAAGATTAATTTTTTTAGTGAAACATGTGTACTTTTTACAAAAAAAAAAATGAAATTTGTACTAACAGAAATGAATTTTCTAATCAAAAAGATTAATTTTTTACAAAAAAAAAGAAGAATTGTCCACACCTAGTTGAATTTCTTAACTAAAAACGTACATATTTAATCAAAAATAGAATATTTAATTTTTCAGTAGAAAAATTAATTTTCATTTACAAAAAATTTAATTAAAACAAAAAAGGTGTTTTTTTCAAAAAAAAGAGATCACTTTTAAGTTACAAAAATTGTAGAATCCTCCACTAAAAAAAATAAATTATCAACCAGAAAGTTGCATTTTTGACCAAAAAAGAAGAGTTTTCAAATCAAAAAGATAAATTTTCAACCAACAAAGATTTTATAATAAAAAAAATGTTAAAATTTTAAATTTTAAGTAAAAAAAAAGCGAATTTTCTACAAACAATTTAAGTTTCAATCCGAAATTGTGAATTTTTAACAAAAAAAAGTCCATTTTCAACCAAAGAATTCAATCTTCCACTCAAAAGTATGAATTTTCAACAAAAGAGTTCACTTTAAAGTTTAAACCACATAGTTGAATTTTCGACCGAAATAGCTGCATTTTCAAGCCGAATACGAATTTTTAAGAGCAAACGGATGACTTTTTAACAAAATAATTACATTTTCAATCAAATAATTTTTTAACTGGATTTTTTCTCATTCTCGCTTTTTCCCAATTTTTTAAAAATCGTTAAAATTTAATGAAACCTGGCTGATTTTTTTTTGTAATTAACATTCCCTACAACTGTACTGTGACCAATTTTTAAAATAAGCAAACGATCATCAAATACAGTTATTAATTTTAAAAAAAAATTCCTTTAGAAAATGATTCTAATAATTTCAGTCATAGGAAAATTTACATTCAAAATTTGAAACAGCAAAGTTGTAGAGAAAATCTTCCCCGAAAGAACAAGCCGTAATTATTAAAATTCGATTCCAAAAATATTGTTAAAATAAATTGATGTGGTAAGTTATAAAATATTTGCATTAAAAATAATGTTTTTTTTTATTTGAAATCACATTCTTAGTAATATCATTTTAACACTTAAAATCATTAAAAAAAAACTATTTTTTCCAGGCATCGGACATCCAACAAAAAATAGTTGAATTTTCTTATTGGGTTCTATTAATTCAATTCACATGTGAGAGGAAGAAAAACAAAAAAAGGGAAAGTTTCTTGAAAAAAATTTCTAGGGATAATTAGCCGCAATTTTGTTGTTTTAATTTCGCCTTTATTTATACATTTTCTTCATATTTTTGTTCATTTAAAATTTTGTTGTTGTGTTAATTGTTGCAATTAAAGTTAAATTGAAGAGAGACTTAATTGTCTGATTTTAATCTAATGCAAACTTGAGCCAAGTGCTAAGATCAGCGCAGACATCCTTTGTTAATGTTTTCTGCGAAATGATCGGGTAACGAAGAAAGACCTGACCAAGGTGCAAAAGACACTGACTCGAAAGAGGAGAATTTATGTGATAATAAGGAGTCGAGTCGAAGATCTCGAAATGAGGACAATTCTTAATAGGGCAGTATGCCAAACAATTTCCTTTTAAAATTTCTTACAGAGTTGGTTAAATATAGGGGGCACATTCCTAAAGTGGATAATGCCATCTAAACTTGCTGATCATCAATTAAAACTACAGATATACGTAAGATTAATTTAAATTTATTTAGGCCTATATTATCCTAAGCATTAATTAAATTTAAATATTTTGCATAGATTCGTATTTTTAATTTATTATTTGTTAAAGTGTCAATAGATACTGGAAGGCTCCTAAATAAAATGGTTTGGTCTATATTTATAACTAAAAGCAAAATAGAAGAAATATGATGCTATTGAGAAGACTCAGCGGGTGTTCGGAAATCTAAAAATTTATTATTCAATATTATTTAAATAATTATTGAGAATATATAGGATGAAATATTAAAGCGTTTGAAAGGGGTTGGTTCTACCAACATGTATGCTAATCAGGCACATCGGGCTGGTTATACTTAAAAAATGGCGCTGAACTCGGGACGACGCCATTTTTACGCTCTGCTCTTCATCTTTCCGACACTTTTTAATTTTTATACAAAATTTTAATTTTACTTGTGATTTTTTAAACCCAAAGGAAAATCAACTTTAAATAACAAAAACTCCCTGAAATACCGCAAGAGATAAGACTGATGAAATCACTACAAAGAATAAATTTTGCAGCTTGAAATTTTTTGAATTTTTAAATCATTTTTATGATTAATAACATAGTTATTCAGAATTTCTGCGATTAAATCTATAGAGTAAAAAATAATAGTATAAACTGTTAGACGTTCAGAGATGAGCTGATAATCAGAAATTTTATTTACAACAGTGAAATGAGACATTGCATTTATTTTTGTAATATAAATCCTTGATTGTTGTTAAAATATTAAAAGAGCTACTGTAAAGGTTATTTTAGAATTCGATTATATTTCCCGAATTAATTGTGGAGTCTTTGAAATATTTTAGATCTTTTGAAATCCTTAAAATATTTGTGGAACCTTTTGTAATCTTTTTTCATTTTCTGAAATCTTTGTAAGTCTATCTGAAACATTTGTGAAATATTTTTTAAACAATTTTAAATCTTTTACATTTTTCTGACATTAAGTCTTTGAGCCAGTTTTACTTCTTTTCAAATATTTATACATCTTTAAAATCATTTAAAATATTTGAAATCTAATGTAAACGCCCTTGAGAAATAATGAATACCCTTGTGAAATCTTGGGAATCATAAAACTCTTTGAAACCTTTGTAACATTTTTTGAAAACCATTGAAATCTTCCGCCAAGTCGTCTCAAATTTTCCTGAATATTTTGATACATTTTAATATTTTTTCAAAACTTTCCAAACACTTGAAATCTGATGTACAGTATTTGTGAAATGTTTGAAAACTTGTGGAATCTTTTAAAATATTTAAAAAATTTTGAAGTCCTTTGAGAACATTTGAAATATTTTTTAATATTTAAAAATTTGTCAAATTGAGAGAAGTGGTTTACACTTGACGTGGAGTGTTCAACCCCTTAAAAATGCTAATTCTCAAACTAAATTAGCATTAAAATTTTCAATTAATAATTTTTATAATTGGTAAGGTAAAAATCTCAATGAAAGTATACTTAATTAATCTTTAGCACATTTTAAGTATTTTTTATGTGTTCTATTCATCTTATGAAATTAAGACAATTAAAGAAGGGACACTACTTTGGTTTGAATTTTTGTTGAGTATATTACAAAATAGCTTTTTAAAATCAAGTATTCTACAAGGAAGAAAAATTAGCATTGATCCATGAAAATAATGCTAGAAACGCAGAAGATACAATATTTTGTTCATCCAAGAAAGTATTTTATTATTCGTTGTACCAATATTTGCATCATCCAATGCTAATTTGAAAAAAAATGTATTTTAAGCTCTTAATCGCAGAGGGATTATTGAATCATTAAAATTCTGTTTTTATACTTTCCTATCTTGTGTATGAGATCTGAAATTTTTTTCTCCAGTTTCCTTCTGAAGGGATAAAACATGGGTTCTTACGAAACTTTTTGAAGAGCGAAATCCGCAGGTATAAAGGTTTTGTAAACCTAAAGAGGCACAAAGGTATGCTGTTGGGTCTTCTTCTTTTAGTTCCTAGAAATCAAACATAGTCACGTCCCATACGATTTTTACAATGAACCAATCGCAGCTGCTATGGAATTAAAAAATAAATTATTTACCTACTTTTAATGCGAGTACCCCCAAAATTATTGAAAAACGAATAAAAACCGAGGAACATTCAGTTAAAATAATTTAACTTCAGATTTTTTAAATAAAGTAAAAATAATACGAAAATTATTACACACCTAAATGGATGGCATCAAGTTCAGTTAAGCTCGTCTGAATTTAAGGCTCGATTCTTAAAATCAAGTACCGAGGACTGAGAATTAGTACAATTTGAGCTTAAATCCAGACAAAATTTACTAAATTTTATCAAAAAAATATAAATGTAAACCATTTTAAGTAATATTTTCTAGCGACCATTTTCATCAAAATAGTTAAATTATCAACCACGAAAGAGTTTCTACCAAAAGAGATGAATTTTAACAAGAGCTAAGTTTTGAAGCTAAAAAGTCGAATTTTTCAGAAAACAATTGACTTTTCAATCACAAAATTGTAATTTTAAAGAGAAAAGTTTATTTTTAAACAAATAATTGAATTTTCAAACTAAAGAGACAATTTTTGAATAAAATACATATATTTTCAATGAATTAGTTAAACTATTGAGAAAACAAATTAATTTTTAATTGAAATAATGAATTAAAACAAAAACAAAACATTCCACATTTTAAGCATTAACCATACAAATTAGAAGAAATTTGCTTTTTGAACCCAAAAGGTTCTATTTTTATATTTAAAAAAAGTATATATTTTTGCCAAAATAATTGCATGTTTTTATCAAATAGTTGAATTTTCAACTGAAAAATATTAATTTTTAGTGGAAACCTATGTAGTGAAATTTCCAGTTAAAAATATTAATTTTTAAAAACAAAAAAAAAACGAATTTTCCACAAAATAATTAAACTTTCATCGAAATAATTAAATTTGTATGTACATAATTAATTTCTAACCAAAATTTCAATTTTCAACGAAAAATTTAATTTTTAACAAAGAAATTACTTTTATACAAAAAAAAGACTTATTTTCACAATCAAATAGTTGAATTTGCAACTGAAAAATTATGTAGTGAAATTTCCAGTTAAATAGATTAATTTATAAACAAAACAAAAATTTTTTTACACAAAATAATTAAACTTTTATCGAAATAATTAAATTTGTATCTACATAATTAATTTATACCCAAAAAGTTCAATTTTCAACGAAAAATTTAATTTTTAACAAAGAAATTACTTTTATACAAAAAAAAGACTTATTTTCACAATCAAATAGTTGAATTTGCAACTGAAAAATTATGTAGTGAAATTTCCAGTTAAATAGATTAATTTATAAACAAAACAAAAATTTTTTTACACAAAATAATTAAACTTTTATCGAAATAATTAAATTTGTATCTACATAATTAATTTATACCCAAAAAGTTCAATTTTCAACGAAAAATTTATTTTTTAACAAAGAAATTACTTTTCTACAAAAAAAAGACTAATTTTCACAATTAAATAGTTAAATTTGCAACTGAAAAATATCAATTTTTAGTGGAAAATTATGCAGTGAAATTTCTAGTTAAAAAGATTAATTATTAAAAACAAAAAAAAACGAAGTTTCTACAAAATAATTAAACTTTTATCGAAATAATTAAATTTGTATCTACATAATTAATTTCTAACCAAAAAGTTCAATCTTTAACGAAAAATTTAATTTTTAACAAAGAAATTACTTTTCTACAAAAAAAGAACTAATTTTCAATCCAAAAAGACGAAATTTTCATCAAATTTAAAGACGCTTTTTCAATCACATAGTTGAACTTTTATTTTTTTAAATATCACTTTTTAATCAAAATGATATAGTGAAATTTTCAGTAAAAAAGATTAAACTTGTATCGAAAAAATTAAATTTGTATCTGAATAATTAAATTTTCAACTAAACACATTACCTTCCAATCAAGTAGTTAAATTTTTAAGGCAAAATGTCGAAATTTTTAAAAAACATTTGAATTTTTAACCTCAAATCTTTAACTTTCAATAAAAAAGTTTATTTTAACTAAAAGATATTACTTTATTATTAAAAAAAATTCAATTTTAAAAAACAAGTTTTGTATCCAAAAAGAGAAAAGTTTAACAAAACAGCTAAATTTACGACCAAACCGACGAATGTGTCACAAAAAATTTGAATTTACGACCAAAATATGATTTTTTAACAAATTGGTTGGATATTCAACAAAATAATTAAATAGTTGAATTTTAACTTAAAAATATCACTTTTTAATCAAAATGATATAGTGAAATTTTCAGTTCAAAACATTTCTTTTCTACAACAACAAAAAACTATTTTTCCCTGAAAAAGAACAATTTTCGTCGAACAAGAAGTTGAATTTTTAGCAAAATAATTAAACTTGTATCGAAATAATGAAATTTGTAAAGTCGAAATTTTTTAGAAAACATTTGAATATTTAACCCCAAATCTTTAATTTTCAATAAAAAAGTTTATTTTGAACCAAAATAAATTATTTTTTGATTGAAAAAAATTTTTTTTAATTTAAAAAAACGAGTTTTGTATCGAAAAAGAAAAATGTTCAAGAAAGCAGCTAAATAAATTTACGACCAATCAGACAAATGTGTTACAAAAAAGTTGAATTTGCGACCAAAAAGATGATTTTTTAACAAACTGGATGGATATTCAACAAAATAATTAAATAGTTGAAGTTTTAACCAAAACTTATAAATTCGGAACCATAAATAGAAAAATAGTTTTATTAAAACTCAGTATGCATTTTAGACGAAAAAAAACGGGAAACATGGGAATATTCTCGAAATCACGAAAAAATATGAATTTTTTAAAAAAGGGGAAAAGAGGGGAATGGTGGAGAGTCTGAAGTCTGTAATCGCAATTTATTAAATTGTAATAAATAATAATAAATTATAATTTACAGTCCTGAGACTAAGAAAAAAACCACAAAATAAGTTTCGTATATGATTTTTCCCCTTTTTTCTAAATTTTATTATTTTTTAAATTGATTTTAAGCCGGGTACGGAAAAATCGATGAAAGTGGGTTGACAGAGTTCCTTGGCAGTTTTCCACATTACCGGCGGATCTTTATGAAGTTTTCATGACGCCCTGCAGTCAGAAGATAGAGCCACTTACACGACCAAAACTTGTCTAACGAACGGGGACTTTTGTGATATTATTAATTTTTATTAAAAAAAATATTTATTTACTATATTATTCCATATAAAAAGAAAATATCGCAGAATCTAAGTTTAAATACATTTTCGTACTTTTAAGCATTCGCGATAATTGAACAATAGAATCAAAATATCTGCATTCATCAAATCACTATAGTTTTAATTTTGATTATGGAATAATCATCAGCGCGCTCGAACATTAGAAATAAAAAAAATCTCATTAGAATTAGAAGAAGTTGAGTATTGAAATAAGAATATTTCCGGGGGAGACAAAATGCATACTGGAAACGATCGTCAGCGCGCAAAATGTTGAAAATAATTCATAGACGCAAATCTCTCGGTTATAAATTCGTGAAACCTTGACAGGGATTTAGAAAATAATTTTCTGAATTGGAAAATGTATTCGATTGGAAAAATAGGTTTAAAAAATGTTGCCCATGTGAATCGCTAATTCGAAAGTAATATTTTCCTCGCCCTTACGTAATATAAATTGCGCAATCTTTTTAATCGTCGATCAGAGCTCGGTTCGCTGGGTCCTACAATTTGTTTCTGGGCGGACCAGATTTGAGATCTTTGAGATAAAAGTTACTGGTTGAAAATGCTCACTGTGAATGGAAACTGTAGTCTCAAGAGCTGTGAATCCGAGCTTGAAAAGCGCCCGCCTTTTCAGAGGTGGGCCACTGCCATGTTTTCAGAAAAGTGCGTAGAGTCGGAAAACACGCGCGTGTTGTGCGTAGAACCTTCGACAATCCGCCGAAACTCACGGCGGTTACGAACCGGCACCAGATAATAAATTATAATATTAGAAACGTTTTAATAACCCACATTGCCAAATATAAACTAGATTTATAATTTAAAAAAAAAACACATTTTTTCCCTCGGTCAATAATTAAAGTTGTTTTAGTCAGTGCCGTTTTAAGGAAAAATGCACCCCTAGATATTAGGGGGTTCACAATATTGGGGAATTCTTCATAAAAATAAGTTCATAATAAAATGCAATATGATACACTTTAAATTTTTAAGATTTTAAGTCCAACAGTATACTGAATTTTCAGCAAACAAGATTAATTTTCTAACCAAAATAACGAATTTTCATCAAAATACATGAATTTTCAACTAACAACGGATAAGTTTCTAACGAAAAATAAACTCGTGCAATTGTCCGATAAAAAAAAAATGATTTTTCAAACAGAAAAAAAAAATTATTTTTCGAGAAAAAAGTTAAATTTTAAAATAAGTTTCCAAATTTCAACAGAGCAGTTTAATTTTTGACTAAATAAAATTAATTTTTAACCAAATGTGTACTGAATTATCAGCAAACAAGATTAATTTTCTAACAAAAAATACGAATTTTCAATAAAATACATGAATTTTCTTTCAAATAGTTGAATTTTCAACTAACAACGGATAAATTTCTAACGAAAAATAAAATCGTGCAATTGTCCGATACAAAAACAAAATTATTTTTCAAACAGAAAAAAACGAATTTTCTAGAAAAAAGTTAAATTTTAAAATAAAATTTCCAAATTTCAACCAAGCAGTTGAATTTTTGACTAAATGAAACTAATTTTTAACAAAATGTGTACTGAATTATCAGCAAACAAGATTAATTTTCTAACAAAAAATACGAATTTTCAATAAAATACATGAATTTTCTTTCAAATAGTTGAATTTTCAACTAACAACGGATAAATTTCTAACGAAAAATAAAATCGTGCAATTGTCCGACACAAAAAAAATTATTTTTCAAACAGAAAAAAATGATTTTTCGAGAAAAAGTTAAATTTTAAAATAAGTTTCCAAATTTCAACAAAGCAGTTGAATTTTTGACTAAATGAAACTAATTTTTAACCAAATAGTTACATTTTCAACCAAAATAGCAGATTCTCCTCAAAAAAGTTGAATTAGACCAAAAAATTTAAATTGACAATAATAAAGTTAATTTTCAGCCACATATTATTCTTCTATCAACTTAATGTAGACCCAAAAATTTGAAAATTTAAACAAAAAGGATCAATTTTCTACTAAAATATTTAATTTTCAAACAAAAAAGTAATAAAAAATATTAATTTTTAACCTAAATGAGAAAAGTTACATTGTTAGTTTAAAAAAATAATTTAACAAATTAAAACTACGTATTTTCAATAAAAAAAATCAACCCGAAAGATGATTTTTAACTCTTAAGATTAATTTGCTAAAAAGGGAATAATTAAACTTTCAGCCAAAAAGTTGATTCTTAAAAAATATGATTTTCAATCAAAATGTTTCTACTTTAAATAAGTAGTTAAATTTTCAACTGAAAAATATAATTTTTCAAACAAACAGTTAGATTATCAACCAAAAAGATTAATTTTTTTAACAAAAAATACTTTTCCGCCAAAAAATACGAATTTTCAAAAAATACATTAATTTTCAACAAAGATGTTGAATTTCGAAGCAGAATGAAAAAATATCTAAAAACAAGGTTAAATTTGCAACCCAAAAATAAAAAATTTTAAACAAGAAACTTAATTTTTTACCAATAACTTAAATTTTCATAAAAATAGTTCAATTTTTAACAACAACAAAAAAAATCATTTTCAACTGAATAGTTTAATTTTCTACTAAATTGTTCAATTGTCAACCAAATCCGAATACTTTAGACGAAATTTAGGAATTTTCAAATAAAAAAGATTAATTTTCAATAAAAATATTAATTTTCAATAAAAATATCAATTTTCAAACAAAAATGAAGTCTTTACATTGTTAGATAAGAAAAATAATTCTCAAACCAAAAAAACAATAACTAATTTAGGGAAAAAAGTGTTATTTTCTACCAAAAAATATGAATACGAAAAGTTTTAAACGAAATCTAGATCTTTCAAGATTACTATATAAAATTGTATGATCAAATTTTTTGATCAAAATGTTATAAGAAAATAAAAAAATAAAGTTTTTATTATTATTATTAAAATTTTCTTTGAGAATTGATCTTTCTGGTTGAAAGTTCTAACTATTTGTTTTAGAATTAACATTTTTGTGGAAATTTTCTTTTGTCATATCTGAAATAGGACAATAGCCTTAAAAACAAATAAATTTACAAAATAAATAGTTATTCGACATGTTTGTCGTGTAGTAACAAATTTTTTCCAAAATTGACCAAAAAATGGACTGTTACAAGTTATTTTGAACCTTGTTCTTTTTTATAATTCGCCTCACTTTGGCGCGAAATCCTGAGTCATATTTGAAAACCAGTGTTTGTCCTTAAAAAAAAAATTGATTTTTCAATATTTCAGAAAGTCAAAAAGGGTGGGACATGGGGTAAAGTTGGGTGCCGTCATCTTACCCATACTCTCCTTTAAAAATGTTTCATCATTTTGACCCGGACAACCCTGATGCTAATTAAATAAATTAGCGTTAAAGAAATTAACGTAGGACAGGTCAATATTTTAAAAAGCTTTCTCCTCAGCGTTAAGTGCAGAAAATTCTTAGTACGATAAAGCCGTTGCCCGGTTACAGTTTCACTATTACGGCAACTTTAATTCCCACTAAATTCACGTTCAGCCTACAAATGTTAGCTAATAGGCGCCAACTGTTAACATAGTGTCTTATCTTGACATCCCAAACTTTATCGAAGTATAAATCTATGCAGATTACCTAGATTTAGAGTCTTCACATAACCTATTCGGCTTCGTTTTCAGAATTTTAAAAAGGGACCTGATAAGAAATCTAAATAAAAATTGGAAGAACTTTAGACTACTCAATACTGAAATATCATAGAAAATTAGAATTGTTTCTCACTTTCGCAAATTCATTAAATAAGATTCTGGACAAGATGAAACATAAATATCCAGTAATCGAAATGAAAATAATTATTTCTCGGCACTACTGGTCAATTATTACTCACATCCAATGGCCGGATTTTAAATAACACGTATTTGTAAATTCTTCTGAGTTTAAAATAATTAAAAGCTTGAATAAAAAAAGTAAAAAATAAAATTGAGGAAATAAGCAAAATACAGGGACATTTAAAAAAAAATGTATAATAATTCCGCAGAATTCGAAAGAATTTTAGAAAATTCAGAAATACGTAAATTCAGTTGTGGTTAGGGGGATTTTATAGAATCCGAAAACAGCATTCCATTTTCTGGTCACACGGTTGAACATTTTTTTCTGATTTTTTGCAAACGTCACTTAAATATTATTCTATTTTGCTGACAAGAGCCGGTTATTCGAAAAACTTTTTTCATTTCGTTTAATAATCAAAAAGGCAAGTACAATACCAGTGTCGCTTAGTATAAGTAAGGAAGCTCAGAAAACGCAGACACAGCTAACACTGACCGTCACTGTTACCGTACTTGCTTTTTTTGACTATTAAACAAAATTTCAAATTTTTTTGAACCGACTCTTGTCAGCAAAGCATAACAATACTAAGTAACGTACGCAAAAAATCAGACAAAAATATTCAAACGTGTGACTAAATAAAATGCAAAATTGTCCAATAAATTATGTTTCAGTAAATAAAGCTTCACTTTGCATGGAATTTTTATAAAAATATGCTACAAAATTCTTTAAAAACTGGGGGTTTTTTAAGGGCCCATCCCCAAAATGCATCCCCAACATAAAATTTTAAAAAATACGTTTAGACTAGGTTTGTTTTTGGATGATTTGAAAAAAAAAAATATTTTTTAGATATTAAAACTAGAGCTACGGATAGAAATTCTAGAATTTTCCGTTTCGGTTTTCATCATAGAATACCGAAAACTCACATTTGTATTCACATGCTCTGTGTTTACCGGCAACACCGTCACCCTTCTAATGAGTCATGCACACTTCTTGTCGGTTCATGGGGAGTCAACTTTTTTCACGAATGCTCCAAGTATTTTCGTATGCGGGCACGAACTTGCAAAGTCTCCTAGTTTTACTTCAGAATGAAAAAATGACTAGCCAAATTCTCAAGAAAAAAAAATTCTCATCAAGCGCTGCGCGCGCAGCTCGCTTTGCTCACAAGATTGAGCGCGCCTAGGGCGCGCGATTAATGGTTCTCGCACTTCACGCTCGACATTATTAAGTTGAGTTGAAATTAAAAAAGATCGCCATCCTAGATTATATTTTTTTCCTCATCTGAAAAATTTTTAAACAAAGCAAGAAATAACTAAACAAAATACACACAAACCGAATTCTTTCGAGCATAAATTTGCAGTATGTGAAAAATTATGAAAAAATTTTAATTCAATATAATTACTTAAAGGAATTAAACCGACATAAGTAATAAAAATATTTTTTTGTGAATATTTCAATTTTATTAATGATAGTTTAGGAGTGAACTATAGATATAAAAAATGGACGATATCACCGTCATTTGCGTTGTTTGGCTGTGAACTTGAATTTTCGATTTTCTTATGGCATTTTCCAAGATTAAAACAAAAACTATTATTTCTCTTGAAAAATAGTATACAGCAATTTGCTAGAACTTTTGAAAACAAATAATTTTGATCTCTTGTAATTTTGCCGTATCTTGCGTTCCGTGGGAAATTAGAATTATTACGTTTTTCAGTTTGATTTTCCATGACTAAAACCATACATATTGGCAGTAGAACGTTAACGAACTTGACTAGTATGCAAAAGGAAGTTTGAATTAAAAAATTTCTTCGAAAGTTATCGTGTCATCCCATAAAACTTAAATTCGGAGACGAACTTAAATTAAGCAAAAATTAATCTGAATTCAAGTAAAGTTTATCTGTATTGAAGACATTAAGCTTCTTAAATTAATCCACATTTTTGCCGAATTTCATTTAATTTCTGAAGTAAAGTAGATTTCTGAATTGAAGGTGTAGTAGCATTTTGAAATATAAATCATAATGATAAAAATTTCTTTCCGATGTTGGAGTCATAATAATAATAATAATAATAATAATAATAAAATATAATATATAATAATAATGGTAGTCGGAAGTTAGTCAGCATTTAATTTTAAACCTGTTGAGTAGGTTTGAAGTATAAAAAGTTAGTTCATTGATCCGAATAAAGATCGCTCTCGTTTTCTTTTGCCTTTGGTCTATTTTTTAAAAAGAAATAAAATCAGGGAGAATTTTCGTGGGCGTATAATCGGAGGAGTGAGTCTCAGTCTCAGTCTCGGACACCATCAGCTCCCCCTGAATGAAATTACATAGCACACATAGTTGCCTTACTAAAACAGTGAGATTGTGATCGTTACGTCAGAGTTCACGGAGCTGTAAGAATGAAACATTTCGCGGTGTTTTCCGAGAATTTGTTACGTAAACATGGTAAACATGAAAGACTTTTTATCATTATAAATAATTGATATACTCCAAACATGAGAAATAACTTATGATTTATGTATAGCATTTCAAAAGCTATCGCTTTTCAAATGATATAAATCATAAGCGATGAAAACATTTATTTTCGACTAAAATCGAATAAATCTTTAAACCCAGAAAAAGAATTTATGACAAAAAAGATGAATTTTTAGACAGATTCATTTTTTTTTTACCAAAAACGAAGAATTTTCAACAAAGTACAATAAATTTCAAACAAAAAAGATAAATTTCGATCAGCAAATGAATGTTTTAAAAATTACAGAAATTTTACAATTCCAACAAACTAGATCAAGTTTTAACCATATAATTAAATTTTTAAGTAAAAAGATGAAATTTCCACCGAGATGTTTAATTTTCTGCAAATACGAATTTCCAATAGAGTAAACGAATTTTCAACAAAAAGTTACATTTTTAACCATTGATCGAAGTTTTTACATTTCTAGCATTTAAAGTAAAAATATTGCATTTTTAACAAAATACATGAATTTTTAATTAGAAAATTAATTTTTGATGAAATAAATTCATTTTCAAGCAAACATCAATTTACTACTAAGAATGTTAATTTTCTACCAAGAAAATTAAATTCTTAAAAAACGACATGAATTTTAAACTCAATAGTTAAATTTTCATTAAAAAGAAAAAGAATTGTCAACGAAATAGTTAAATCTTCAGCCAAAAAGATGAATTTTTAAACATAAGGATTAATTTTCTACCAAAAAAGAAAATTTTCAACAAAATACATTAACTTTTAACCAAAAAGATAAATCTTCCACTAATGAAGACTAACTTTCTACTAATACATGAATTTTTAACCAAATACATCAATTTTCAACCAAATATTTGGATGTAAAAAAAATTAATTTTCCTTTTCAAAAAACGAATTTTCAGCGAAGTAATTAAATTTTCAACCAAAGGAATGAATTTTTAAATAGGAAGATCAATTTTCTACCAAAAAACGGGAATTTCCAACCAAAAAATATTAACTTTTTTAGCAAAAATGGAATAGTTAAATTTCTGAACAAAATATTTCATTTTCAAAAAACAAATAAATAAATCCACCATGAAGTTTTGTTTTCTAGTAGCAAAGGCGAATTTTCAAACAAATTTTTTAATTTTCCAATAAAAAAGAGAATATTTTTTCCAAAAATCGATCTGTTTAATTTTCAGACAGAAATTAATTTTTAAAGAAGAAGATTAATTTTCCTATTTTACTTTAACAAATTTTTTTGCAATTGAATTTTTTCGTTTCTTACCAATTTTGGAAAAATATTTTAATTTGATTAATTTATTTTTAATCAAATAAATAATTTAGAGTAAATTTGGAAGATAATTTGAATATAAAATATCCATAATAAAAAATATTTAAGCTTCTAACATTCAAAAACAATTTAAAGATCTATTTTCAAAGCCTCAGACAAAGTTGGATTTGTTTCAAAAAGTTAGCCTTTCCAATTTAGACTTTTTTCTTTTCATAGTGGGATAATGATTTTTAGTTTTAAAATAACAGGAGAATATCTGTTTTTAGAAAACTAAAAACTTGTATTTTTTGTGGCTGAATGACATATTCAAAACATGACAAAATATCAAGCGAAGTCGCATTAAAACTAAATATTTCAAGACTGTAATACTTCAAACATTTTGTTTTACAATTTCAATCCGAATTTACTACCAATTAAAAAAAAAAGTTTATTTTAAAAGAAGTACTCATTTCAAAAACTACAAAATGCTTTTTGGCGCGACGCCTGAGGTTTAAAAATGCTTATTGGCGTTCATTGAATCCATTTATATCCATCCAATATTATAGACAAATTCTTAATGATTGTTATGTTATGTTAATTTTTGCGAATTTTGAAATAGAAATACTAAGCGCGCTTTAGAAAAAAATAGTTTTAAATGGGCTAAAATTAAAACAAAAAGTTGAAAAATGATGTACACCTTACAATATTTTTATTATTCTTCTGACAACAAATAAATAAAAAATTATTGCGACCATCACTTACCACATCTATTAGAGTTATGAAGAAAAAACTGATTTTTTTATGTGGTTGTTGACGTTTATAGGCGCTTGAAAATGACTGCTCTTTTGCAATAATTGTAAATTTCCATTAAAAAATTTGAAAACTTTTCTAACTAAATTCTTAAGTTCTGACGTATGTTCAACAAGTTTTCTGCAAATTTTTAATAAATTACCAAAACCACTCTCGAAGTACCACTATCATAAATTATACAAAATTCCTTTTATAGTGTCAAAAGTTGTTTTTCCTCAAACAAGTTTATCGTATCTAAATACTCTTGAAGGAAAAACTATTTTTGACAACCTTTGCTGATATCTCATTATCACAAAATGAATAACTGTGACAATACGCAAGTATTGAAAACCAGATTCATAGAATTCTTGTGTTTCATATAAATTAATTAATTGCTTCATTATTACATATGGTATATCTAAAAATATTTTTATATTATCAATTACTTTGACAACTATAAAAGTTCAGCTACGAAATCACTGTGGTATGCAAATATTTAACATATTTGATAATTAAATAATTAAGTAGATTAACATAGCTATAATAAGATAGCAACAAATGTTGTAGGGGGAAATCTGCAAAATTAATTTTACTTCAGGAAGTTTTGAGATACAAGCTAGTTTGAAGAAAAACTGCTTTTTGCTAATTAAGAAAATAATTTCTTTGTATTTATAATTGGTATAAAATATGCAGAAAACTCGTTAAACATGTATTAGAACATGATGTTTTTAGGCTGATGTTCTTTGGATTTTAAAAGTCTTGAAATTTTAGCCAGACAAATTGTCTCCTGACTAGAATTTTTTCCACATTACTCTAATAGATGCCTAAAGCTAAAACTTAGGTTTGGGACATCTAATAGACTAATGAGATAAATTTGTGATCCATGTGTAGTTAGGAATAGCGAAATGAATTAAAAGAGATTAAATAAAAATTTCAGCTTTCAAACAATAAATAATTTCACCTAAATAATTTCATCAAAACAATTTTGTTCTAAAGGACATTAGATTTCTGCTTCAAAATTTGTTTGGGAATATTTTCGTCGATTTTATAAAGAGTTCTAAAGGTTGGATGAATTTTGAAATTGACTGTACTGTATTGACTATTTTACCCTCAAATTCGGCAAAAATCATTTGCATTTGGATGCTAAGGCTAAAATTGTAAAGATTTGAGATCTTTTCAAACGATTGTAATTTTCATTTCTAACCTTTAACCCTAAACCTGACGCGTCTGGCGAATAACAATTAACTATTTGCGTAGGATGATGGCAGGATTTCCTGTCTGAATAGAAAAATATTTCCCTATTGGCTTAGGACCTCAGGGTTTAGTACTGGGAGTGGGGTTTGGGACCTAAGTGTATTGTTAATCTCACAAAGATTCTGGAAAGTAAGAACTGCTGGGATTATGATTTATGAATGACTATCTAAATCTTTCCTTTCCGGAATATCACTCAGAAAATGGTTAGCTCGATGAACACTTTGATTTAAACTTTAAAGGAAAACTTTTCTCGAATTAAACAAAATAATTTTTGTCTAAATTGTTTTAAAGACTGTTTAAATCTAGTAATTAAAAGAGCTAATTTGTTGTCGGATCAATGTCTCCTCTTTTTAATGGCTTTTTAAGAGATTTGGCAATATTGGCTAATTATCTTTGACTAGTCTACAAACTGTATTTCAAGCCTGAAATGAAATAATTTTCTAAAAATCCCACTTCCGGTTTCAATTTCAAATTTCTTTTTATTTTTGACGGTTTCGGTTTCCATTCCCGGTTTGTGGCTCTGAATGGCTTGGTTTTTTGGGCAGGTGTTTCGGTGTCTATCTCGTATGCGAGGGGGAGTAAAACGAGAAGACGAGAAGAGAAAAAAAAGTTGAACCGTCTACAAAAAGTGTATCTCTTTTCGAGCATTTACCTTGGGCTATCGCCGTTCTTGTCTTCAATATCCAGTCGTTCCATGTCCTTCGGTAACATCCCGCTATCATACTTATCCACCGACATTTTAGCGTCCCAAAAATCTCTTTTTCCCAACAAAAAAAGGAAAAACAATTTTTCTTCACTGATAGAACAAAACGCGTGCTATCCTCGTGATCACACGCACTTTCAACTTTGTCACCACAACGATTCGTGCACTGCCTTTCGTTTCGAAACCATATAATATAAATAGTATTTTTATTTATATATTATTTATATTTATACAATATATCACTCATATAATATAAATCTCTGAGGTTCCCTTTCCGTCTCTACAATCCAGGCGTCACTACTTTTTTTTTTTTAGCCAAATCTGGCCAATCGTCGACAGATCACTGTGGTAGAATATTAAGCACTGTCACACACTGTTGCAAAAAAAAAATTAATTTTAAGGACAATTATTTTTTTGTGAAATAAGGGGGGAAAAAAAGGGAAAATAGGATGAGGTACACGCGGCACTAATCTCACGTAGAGAGAGCGTAACACCGGCGACAGACGTTACGAGACTATTCTGTCTTCGAAGTGCGCGCGCTTGAGTTCTGTCTCTCTCTCTCTCTCTTTCTCTCTTTCCTTCTCTCTTGCTTAGAGCGCGTTCTCTCGACACAAGAGCGCACGCACACTGACCGTGACTCTCCCCCCACTACCAAAAAATTTTCCCTCCCCCTCGCTCACCCCACCTAAGCCGAAAAACTATGCCTCGTTTCGGCTTGAGTCACCCTTATTGCGAGAGAAGCACGTGGAACAGGACCCCTCCGATTAAAGGGTCCGCAAAGTGCCGGGTACTGGACTGTCCAGGAAATACCCAGTCCAGGAAGTGAGGAGAGAAATATCTCTGTTGGTGGGCGGCTGCACTGGAAGCTCCTGATTCGGAACTTCAATGCCAGTCGAATGATACCACTTTCAGGGAAATCGCGACTGACTCATTTGCCATTATAGAGAATGGCAGGATCACTGCGTAAAAGGAGCTCAAAAAAGGGGAAATTGGGTCACATATTTTTTTTGTTTCAAATACTCCAAAGAAATGGTATTTAAATTTAAGCCGAATCAGGTGATATTTAGAATTTAGAGACCTTAATTCATTTAACATTGAAAAAGTCCACCTTTTTGTAAATCTAATATTTAAACGTGATAATACGTTTTAAATTCGTCAGAAAATAAGAACCATACAGTTTCAGGGTGAATTATTTAGCCAATCTTATGGGCCCTTCAAGGAAACCCCGTAAGTGAAAATTTTGATTTGTACGTAATATTGCGGATTATTAAAGCTTTTTGAACATTTTCCCCCCATTAATAATGATTAACGGATCATTTGAGACAACCCAGTCATTTGTTTAGTTATATTAAATTGTTTAAACAATTTCAATATGTTCAAGCATTTGATTTTTGAAGTATTTCGCGAAAGAACGTATTTTCTAGACGTTACGCGTTTTAATTCAATGATAAAATTTAAATAATTTGTTTTAATCATTTTGCAATTATTTATATAATATTCTTTCGTTCTAATATATATTTTACTTTTAAAAAACGAGAGCAACACTTTATCTCATCAAATCTTCAACAGATTTTAATATTTATCAGTACTAGTTTGTTTTCTAAGAAAACACGTTAATGTTTAAACAATTTTAGTTTGTTTCAATATTTAATTGTTGGTATCTTCCGAAAGATTGACATTTTTTATTTGACTGATTCGATGAGTTTTTTTTATCTTTACAGAGCTCCAAATGCGTTTTGTTCATTTTCCCATGCATTTATATAGTATTAGTTATCTGCTCCTTTTTTCAGAAACCTACACATATTTATATCTTTCGAAAAATTGCAACAAAAATATTAACATAATGAAATTATTTAAACAATTTACATTTGTTCCAACATTTACGATTAATGACGATTCAAATTATGTTAGCAAAAAAAATTTCTGCTACAGTTTCAATCGAATTTTTCACGTACTCTTTAATGAACCTAATCATTCTGTTTTTAATAAATATTAGACCTTCAAAAATGCAGATCAAACGTAACTTTCACTTTTTTTTTAATTTTGACCATCTTTTTGGTTTCATTTTAGGCTCAAAAGAAAGCTTAGTTTCAAATTTCCTTAATTTGAATATTCAATTTTCACTACTCAAATTACGGTTCAATTTCGAAAAGTATGAAATTAATTTATATTTACAGTTTTTCAACTTAAAAAATATTTTTATTAACAAATTACAAACGCTTCTAATTTTTAATTATTTCATACTTTAAAACTGTATTTTCTAATTATTTAAATTTACAACGTTAAAAATTGATCTTGAAATTTAAAAAAGCGGATACCCTGAATTTTCAACCAGACTCCACTTTTACTTACAGAATACTTTTTTGGATAATTTTGAAGTAATTTATACTCAATACAAAAATAAAGTAACGAGCCCCCTTTTAAATAAGCAAAATTGAAATTTAAGATACCGAAATTTTTAATTGTTGTTTAGGAGGATGATTGCTAAAAAGTTAGTTTTTAATCAATAAGGTTATAAAGTCTTCTTGAACTTTACACTTCTTTATTGCTTATTAATTTTTTACAAGTTTTTGAACCGTTTTCAATATTTTTTCTCCCAAATTTAAAATTTGCCTCTAAATTACTTATAAATCATCGAAAGGATAGATTCTGTATACAGAAGCATTGAGTTCATTAACTTGTAGATTAAAGTTTGTTGGGTTCATGCGGGGGTGGTCGGGTGAAAAATCCTAAAAATTCCATTACGAAATGGTTCAATGACTCAAAAGATGAGTAATGATGAAAAGAGGATTTAATATTTCTAAATTAGGTTTTGAAGATTATGAAACAAGCTTGGGAACACAATCTAGATTTGTTACCTAATTTGAAGAATGCAAATCCAATAAGCTACTTATGTAAAATTTCATTCAAAATTCTCGTTGTTTGCAAAATGCATATATAACAAAGAGGAAGGAATTACGAAAGTTTCAAAGAACAAACTATAATTTTCAACAAAAATCACTAAAGAATTTTTTAGGTAGTGAATATATTTCGAAATATTATTGGAATCAGAAGTTGGCATCCAAAGGTTGTAAATATAATCAGTTGAGTGGAATAGTCAACACTTCTTTTAACTTTTTCATATCATTACCATGTTCAGTTCTTTATTTTTAAACAAATTTACAGAAGATTGTAGAACAATTTACAATTGTTATAAAATTAATATACACTAAGCATATAATTAATAACATTTGGCGTCAAAGTGGTGCAAACAATTTTAATAGTTAGTAATTATTTGCAAAAGAATGAAAGAAACCCAAAGGTTATTGTAAGGTTTCTAGATTGACGTTGACTAAGTAGATAATGAATCGATTTGCTCATGCCTATAAAATAATTTTTGTAATTACTATTTGTCACGAATGTTAGACAATACATTTTAGTATCTTATAAAATATGAAGCAATCTTAAACCCCTAATAAACATCTATCTTTTAAAATTGTCTCAATTTCTCAGTATCAATTTTGATAAACTTAAAAAAAATCTTAATGCTCCCATAACCATTTATTTCTTATTTAATACCTTATTGTTAGAAGTTAGACCTACCACCATTGCAATTGTAAGCTTCTTCGCTACCTACAGTCCACTTCAAAATTTAACAATTTTTAAAATGAGTTATAAAATCGGCGATAATAAGCCCAATATTAATTGCTATGCAATTTAACACAAGTTATATGGATTTTTTTGGTTTAGCTTCCTTGAAAGATTCCTTAACAAATCTGATTGGTTCGGTTTATTTCAATTCAAATAACCAGCAATTAACATTGGATGCATTTTTGGCGATTTTACAAATCATTATAAATATTTGATAAATTTTTAGATTGTCTGTAGTACAGCACATCCTTAAACCAGTTACCTCTTTATGTTACATCAACAGGTTGTTTCTTCAACTGGTACCAATACCACTAATAATTACTGATACCGTAAGAAGAAACAAATAACCACAGTGAAATTTTCATAATTACTTATTACCCTAAAATTGTTAGTTCATTAAATGCAGACAGTATCTTATAAATAATGTACTGCTGCATTTGCAGCCATGAAAATGATAAAAATGATGATCTCATTTTTGACAAATAGTAATTTCTAAACTAATGGCAGGTCAGAAGCGATTTTCAAATTCAATTCCGCATCTCTTATACAATTTATCACACCAGAAACTCGGCTACTTCATTTTGAAAGAGATCATGTTAAAAGATGAAATAAAACACTCTCAGCACTACTGGGGTTATCTCCCCTAAAAAAAAAAAATAAAAAGCTTTCTTCCACCGAGCCAGAGGCACGAATCAAGCATCCTATATCGAGTGGGAAAGCCAAATTCTTCGTTGAGTCAGCCAACTCTTATCTAATCGTTAGTTGACGATATGCTGCAAGAATTAATTTTGAGTGCATGGTTCTGCGTTTATTGAATGAACTCAACTGTATTTTGATTCGTATACACCCTTGAGCTGAAATCATCTCATAAGGTTATGCAACGTACAAAGCAATGAGAAGATGCTATAATAAATTGAACGAGCGAACGGGATTTTAGAAGCCAAATCTTTAAGACAGAGCTTCAACAGACCCACAAATGTTCGGCTCAATGGATAGAGGACCAATTCACTAGGAAGCATTCAGACTTCCTTAAATTGAGCTAGCAAAAGCTGTCTGCAAGAGGGAAATCTTTAAAAGAAAGACCTTCTTCAGAATCCAGAACGATGTTTGGACTAAATTTAGGACAACCAAGTGGAATAAAATGATTTGTCTAGATATCCTTAAATAATTCAGAACCAAAGTTACCTTGACAAAATATCAAAAATTCTCGGATCATTGAATAAGATTTCAAACGAATATTTTTATATTCTCATCAACACGCAACAAACAAAATCAGGTATAGTTTATTAGCTGATGATAATCCACTAAATCCAATATCCAGAATGGACACTTGACACGTAACCTTGACGAACTGAATCACTTAATCCATCTAATTTGGTTGGTATGTAGGTCTAATGTAAAAAAATCCTCTATCTCGAGGACCAGCCTCGCTTCCCAAGGCATCACGACCATTAACCCTAGACTGGTAATGGTAAAAACCTCATCCTCTACTGGTTACCGGGGGTTTCGCTACACCCCAAACTTGTA
>JAAAKG020139688.1:0-12295 GCA_010014905.2 Druon quercuslanigerum | reverse complement strand
TCGGAAAAAAGATAAGCCAAAGCGGAAATAATTTTTAGTGAATTTCCTCCTCAAATGAAGTACTTTAACGTACTTTACTGTACTCTAATGCATTTCCCAAAGTTTCAGCTCGATCTTTTATTTTTAAAAAAAGTTCTCAGATTCAAAAAAATATTCAATGAACTGAAAAAGTGAGTCGGTAATATAGGTATTTCGCTGTGTCGCATGCCTTTAAGGCGATGTCAAGGTACCACATCATACATGGCCTCTCGGCGACCTTTTTCTATTGTTCAGCGTTATTCTGGATATCGAAGTGCTGTGTATGATTTCAGTTGCACCCTACCATGGAGGTCGAGTCGAAGGCTCCCTACCATGGAGGTCGAGTCGAAGGCTCTTTACCGTGTTACAATTTTTGGTTAACTGAAATGCAAGGTAACGTACGTTACTACGAGTTACTTTAAGAAATTTGTTTATGATATCTTTTTTTTTAGTTATTTACAGAAATTTGTTACCACTTGCATACTTTTTTTATGGGCACTTAATTTTTTTGAAAGAAAATTCATCTGTTTTGTTGAAAATTTAACCATTTCGTTCAAATTTATTTTATTTGCTTAAAAGCTGATTTCTTTAACTGAAAAAGAAACTATTTCTTGGAATTTTTTTTTATTTGTAAAGAAATCAGTTTTTAGGAAAATAAAATAAATTTACAATGAAACAGTTTCATTTTCAGTTAAAGAAATCAGTGTTTAAGCAAATTAAATAAGTTTTCAACGAAATAGTTCGTTTTTCAACAAAACAAATGAATTTTCTACCAAAAAGATTAAGTGCCAAAAAAATTATGCAAATGGTTAAAAATTTAAGTAAATAATAAAAACAGAAACCCGCACGTATCGTTGACAATTAGACTCCATACATATTTAGTTCAGTATAGATATCATAAAAAATTTCTTAAATTGAGACGTAGTACCGTATGTTACTTTGCATTGCAGTTACCCAAAAAGTATAACACGGTAAAGCCCCGACTCGACCTCCAGCGTAAGAGAGTTCATACACTATTTAATTTACATGTACCACAGTAACATAATATAAAAGGCGCCGGTTAAGAGCCGCAGCTCTTTTGTTTCGATTTTGAATTTAAAAAAAATTGAAGTTCATTAAATTCTAAAGAGCTTGACAATTTTTTACGCTTTAACAACTGACCAGGAAAACTTTATATTGTCTTAAATGAATATTTAGGGACTCATAGAATACAAATAATTTGTTCACTATTCCGTTTATGTGTTATAAACAAATTTTATGATCATATTGACAAATAGGCTTATAATTGTTAAAAAATTTGTTTTTTGCTAAAAGGGCTTCATATTAATGTAGGAATCACATTTAATTACAAAACTAATTTAAAAGTTTATAATAAAGATTGCTATAAACAATTTTAAGAACAATAGTAATTTATTCAGTATTTTACAAGTTATACATATACAAAAGAAATATATACAACCTGTAACCCCCAGAGGCAAATGAAAATTGCCTGTGCAGGGGTCCTGACTAAAATTAACTTACATATAATTTAAGACGAAAACTATAATTTAAGAGTAACCTATAAAAAAGTATACTGTTGCTGTTAACGTTACAAAGCTTTGGGACTATTTTACAAAATTAAGCAAAAATATTGGATTTTATCCATTTTTTTCAACGCAGATCTGTCCGAACTTTTAGATATATTTAGTAATTTATATTCACTGGGTAGGTGATATAGATGTTTTTGTTATTTACAGTTTTTGTAAATTTTCGGTATTTGCATATTTTTATTTCTAGTTATACTATTTGACTTAAAAAATTCATCACTGTTAACATTATAATAGTAGTGAAGTGATTCATATGCAAATAATTGCCTAAGGTTCATTGGGGTTTCACTTACAAAATTATTTTTATTTAAAATTTTCAATATTCTTTTTTAAACTTATATGAATTTATAATGCTACGAAAAAATACTTGGTCTTATTGAAAATATATTTAATATGTTTGTTCCATTTTAAATTATGATCGAACATCAATCCTAGATATTTACAGTATTCTACTTTCTTTATATATTTATTTTCTATTTTTATCTCTAAGTTTACAGGAACGCTATCACAATAATTACCAAAAGTAATAAATGCAGTTTTTTCTAAATTCAAAACTAAATTATTTAGTGCTAGCCACTCATCTACAATTATAAGTAGATTGTTCATTTTTCTTTCTATATCTTTCTGAGTATTATCAATAGAAAAAATGGCTGTATCATCAACATAGGAGATAATAGAGTTGTCTGGAATTTGTTGCATTAGTAAATCGTTAACATATATTATAAAGAGTAGCGGCTCAAGACCTTTTACTTGGTTACACAATCGAAAGCTTTAGCAAAGTCTAAAAAGGTAATTGCTGTAGGCTTACTCTTATCCAGATTATCGTAAATAGTTTTAGTAATAATAAATATTCTTGATGCAAATATTATAATAATATTCTTGTGGAAAAATATTAAAATTGGCGATTTTTTCAAATTATAATTTCCTTCAATCACCAGAACGACTTCAAGTGTTCTTTTAAATAATAAATATTTAATAATATTAAATAAAATATAATAATTACAATTGGGAGAAACAAATTAGATAAACAAATTCAAAAGTAGTGCTATTAACAATTCTTGTGACAATATATTTAAACTTAAGGTTTTATCAAACATAAATTTTCTTTGATGGCCAGAATGGGTACAGATTCTCCTGAAAATAATATATCTTCGATTATAGTTGGTACAATGTAACAATCTGAATATTTATAAAAAAATAAGATACAAAATTTCAAATTTCGACAGTTACATATAGCAAAAAATCTGGTTCCTTCAAATGAAAAATTGAGAAAAAGTATTCTTTTCCATAGCCATGGTATCCAGAGTTATGTCGCGTTTTAATAACTTTCAGTTGTTTCAATATTCTCTTTCAGAATTATGAGCATTGGACTCAAAGTTTTCTTTGCAGTTGTATTTTTTCTACATTACATTATATTTGTTTTCTGTATTTTCTTCGTTTTCTAATTCTGGGATTTCGCGTTTATAAAACAATTTTTTGGGTTTAATATTTGTCCAATAAATGGTTTTTTATTAAGACATAATGGATACTTTAAAAGTTCACAAAAAGACCCTATCCGATTTTTTTATTTCTATTTCCAATGGAGGTGTGGAACATTTGGCTCATTTTAAAAGAAAATTGCGGAGTTCAGTATTTATTAAAGCTTGTTTCAACAACAAGTTTACAGGTTAGTTGAACACATGTTTTCTCGTGAAATTTTAACCTGAAAGTAACGACAAATACATGAGGCCAAACTCATGTGACTTTGTAGAATGTTCCACTTTGACAAAACGAAGGAAAAATATACTGACATCGAAAGAAGAGAGGCTCTTTCACGCTCACTAAATCTATGTGATAGGAAGAAAGTATCAGAATGCATGAATTCAATTTTACTTTCCGATAAAAATGAAAATATAAATGATTTCCCGATTACATAAACATCAGAAGAAGCTCTGGCGTTAGTAGAAGAAGCTGATTTGTTTTAAAATCAGTATCACATGATCCATATAAGGGCAAAAAAGGGAAATGCTGACATTTAACCAGAATACGACAGTTTGGCAAAAGCTATACAAGCATGTTATCTACATCCGATTAAAGTAACGAAAACGGTTTTACAATCGGATTAAAATCTTTATTAGATCATATGGTATCTCGGATTTTTAAAGATCGTGATATTTCTCTTACTTTTACGGATACAAGGAAACCTGATAACTTGCCAAAGCACGTACAAGGAAAAAAAAAATATTTTGATACGTTGGATAATAGTATCTTCACGGTTTCAACGGTACTACTGCGAATTCTCTTAGAGGATTCGGTCAATTCTGTAGTGTGGCAGAATCCTAATCCATCGTCAACATCATATTGCAGGCCAATACTATATGAATTTGCAAAAGAAACACCAGAAGAAACCCATTCAGTAATATCATCATTTCAAAAAGAAATTGATCAAATGAAGCTCACAATAATAAAGAACGATTCCGGCACTTTTGTGATAAAACCTGATATGAAGTTAACGATGCTGAACCAAAAAGTTTTTCAGGCTGGAACTTTATCATCTATAACTTGCTATGCACCCACAGAGATGAATTACTTAGAGTCAAAGGCAAAGTTATAGATATCAAGTCATATGATTATGGATTTTCAACACTACATGCTAGGATTCACTTCATAGAAAATCTTTTGCATATAGACTCTCGACTTGATTTTAAGAAATTGCGAGTTGATACGCATGTACATAAAGATTTGCAAAAGAAGGCGAAGATTCGAATTTGCAAAGCTTTTCATCAGAAGACAGAATTAATAATAGATGAGTAAAACAAGGCTTAGGTACATCCAACGATGGGAATACCGCAAGAAGGTTTTTTGCAGACCCAGAACTAACAGGGAAATTTAAAGGGATAGACTTGGAGTTAGTGAAAAGATTTGCGTACATTCTGCACAAATTAACAAGTACAGAGCTAACCTACTTGGAAACATTTGAAACATATACTATGGAGACCACTATCCCCGTTTTTACGAGACCAGTCAGCGCGCCTGCGTGCCCCACCAGACCACCGGCCGCGAGACGGTGTAAAAAAGACTCGAGACGCGACAACGGGGAGTTCATCGGGTACGGTAACCCGCGCATCATCGGGGAGTTCTCACCCGGTGCAGCTCCTCTGGCCACTTACTCTTCCAGTAGGCTACCAGACCACTTTCCTCACCTCATAGTTCTTTTCCGTTCCCGATAGCCGACTCGATAGGTGGCCGACAGGCGCTCCTGCGACCATCCATCGGGGCCCTGGTACGTCGGCATCAGGCGCCCCTGATCGGCCTACCCGTGGCAACCTTCCTGTTCCCGTTTTAAGAGTCCACTTGATATGTGACTAGCTGGACCAACTATGGTCGCCTATCGAGAAAACGGGTGCCCTGGATCATCTTCAGGCCACCCTGCGAAGACACGAAGCTGTCCTTCGACTCCCGTTGCCGACCTGACTGACGTAACCGACCGGAACAACCATCTGTCACAGGCGCCTGAGCACCGTCAGACGTCCTGTCGAACGTTACCCGCGTCGCTCGTTAGCACCCTGACCGTTATGAACGACCCGACCGCACCAATCGACCGGCACAATCATGCGTCACAGGCGCCTGAACACCAGCGTCGCCCGTTAGCACCGTGATCGCCGACTTAACCGGCCAGACCGCCTGGAACTAACGCCAGTCGCGAACGCCTGGACACCGCGAGGTTTCCCGACAAACGTTCCCCCTGTCACTGGGAATACCCTGAACCCCGGCATGACCGCCCCAACCGTCAGAAGCAACCACCCGTCACGGGCGCCTGAACACCTCCAGGCTTCCGGCGACCGTTGCCCGCGTCACCCGTAGTACACTGACGAAGTCTGATCGAATAGACGGACCGCAACCACCACCCGTCAAGGATGCCTGGACATAGCCAGGTTTCCAGACCACCGTTCCCCGCGTCACCCGGAATACCCTGAACACCGACGCGACCGACCTGACCGCCCCAGCCGTCTGAAGCCACCACCCGTCATGGGCGCCCGAACACCGCCAGACTTCCGTCGATCGTTGTCTGCGTCACAAGTAGTACCCCGACGACGTCTGATGGAACAGACCGACCGCAGCCACCACCCGTCACGGGTGCCTAGATACCGCCAACTTTACAGATACCCGTACCAGCTCACCATTTTTTTCTTGAATCTAGGGACCGAATTGAACCCATCGGCATGCCCACTTACTTTCTATGTTCTTCCACCGCTCCACCCGCTTGCTTTCTATGTTGCTTACTCTCTCACGTTCACACTGACAATCCACACTAAATTTTACGTTCTGCACACACAAACATTACACCTAATATTGCCGCGGCCCACACACACACACACACGCGCGCTTAACTTTAATTAGGATTGTAAATAATAGGAAGAATATAGCTCGTCTCTTTTGTTTACACTTAAACCGTCGTTCATTTATTTGTAAAGCCTGTCAAAGATACATTTTTTAGGAATTTCCGTAGCCATTCTAGCGATTAAAGAAAATTTAAATTTGATAAAACCTTAAATTTAAATATTTTGTTACGAGAATTATTTATAACAATGATTATTGGTAACTTTTCAAATATTTTTGTGATTAGCAGTCATTCTTCCAACAGCTTAAAACATTTCCAGTGCAAACATTTTTTTTCTATGCGAAAGGGCCGGAATTTTGAATTTTTTAATATAACTTGTTTGTAAAAATTTAAATTGTTATATTTGATCAAATATTAATAAATACTTATTATATTAAGGAATATCTAAAGTTGTACTGCCAATTGAAGGAATTTATAATTGGAAAAAGTTTCAATTTTTAATATTTTGCCACAAGAATTGTGTATAGCAATGCTTATTATAAACTTTTTAATTATTCACGTAATTAAATGTCATTCCTACGGTTATATGAAGCACTTTTAGCAAACTGAACAGTTTTTTTACCGAAAATAAGACTATTTGCTAATTTATTTATAAAGTTTGTTTTGTAACAAATAAATGGAATAATGAACAAATTATTTTTATTTTATGAGTTTCGAAACATTCACTTGAGACAATATAAAATTTATCTAATCAGTTATTAAAGCGTAAAAAATTTGTATGAACAAAATTTCAGTTTTTCCATACTTGAGTGAAAAAATTATTAATAAACAAATAGAGGAGACAAAAGTTCGGACCGTCAAGTTCTTTAGAATTTAATGACCTTTAATTTAAAAACATTCAAAATCGGACTAAAATTGAAGGCTTTGGACATATTTGAACGAAAAATGTGCATTTCCTCCCACTGTGCAGCGGTTCGAGATCCAGAACAGTCCTGAATAATAGAAAAAGTAATTTGAGCTTTGCACAAATTACATGCCTTTAATTCAAAACTAACTCTCAAAGTAGCTCTTCATCAGATCTTTATTATTTTCGTGTCATTTTGTACGGTAAAAACTTGCACATTCTTGGATAATTCGCGTAATCAGATTTGCATCCAAAAGCAACACTTATACCCCATTATTCCCGTTCTTCACCAAAATAAAATCTTGATAAATTCTCAGTCTAAAAGCCTTAAAACTTAAAGTAATTGGTCGTTGATGATAGGCTAGATGTATTTGATTTTTTAAATGAATATCAATTCCGATATTAAAAATCTTTGCATTATTCGAAACTTTGATCCTTTCCAGAGTAATACTCGAAGTGATTTGATACAAATGATGTTAAAACAACATTATTTTAAGGAAAAAATTGAATAGTCACCATGACCATACCATGACATATAAACTAACCTACAAAATCAGCATACTCATCGGCATGTTTTAATAAAATAAAATAAATCATGTGTTAATTTTATTAATGAAATATTGACTTGAGGAAAAGAATTAGATAATTACATTAGCAATTACAAGGAAGCATCGAAAGAAGAGACAACAACTGAATTAAAAAAAGAAAGAATGGAATATAAATAATAATACTGATAAGAAATTATCCAGGGGTGACTGCTGTCACCTCCAACGTTCGCGGCCGTTCGTAATTGGATACCTACAGCATCATCGCAGGAGGTTTCATACATCCTATTAGATTAACTAATAACATCCTGATCTCATCAGTCACTTGACTTAGTCCGTGGCTATGATGTATAACCGGGTTCACCCGAGTAAAAGTTTTTAATATAATATGTGATGTATTTGTTCTCGCGTACATGCCGCGGTAGAGCTTGAGCTTTCCTCTAATGACTTTGATGGCTATGTTGGCGGTAGCACTGAAGACCGAGCAATGGAGATTAAGCAAAAGGTAGATTTGGCGTGGAAAAACGACGGCAATGAATATCAGATAAAGGAAGCCGCGTAACACGGTCAAGCAGGGGCAATTGATGTTCTTCCTCAACCTGTTGATGATCCAACACCACCACATCCTCCAGAGGTGGATGGCCTTATATAAACAGAGGCAGAAGCAGAGTTTTAGCAACTAAAAAAGCGACGGAAATGGGCATACCTTATAAACAGAGATGTTATACGCCTTTATTGTTTAGCAGAAAATGTGGGCAAAGTGTGAGGAGAGAACATCATAGACTCTTCTTACTTAAATACCCAGAGCTAGCGACAAAAATAAATGAGCAGAGTCTGGCATATCAAAAACGCTCAATATCTAAACAGATTGAATTCGGCTGTTGAAATAGCTGCTATCAAACTGGAAGTGGAACAGCAGCTTTCTATTGATGAACTGCCTTTGGATAATGAATATCGTGTATCGGATCCATTAGAACAAGATCCGGATATTAATAATGTTGATGTGAATAGCAAAATCCCAGAAAAATTACTGATATGCAGAACCAACACTAAGGCATTCTCTGCCCAAAATGAACATCACAAATGATCTACGTCCAATTATAGAACACCTCAACAGCAAGGTTTTACCTACTTATATGAACGTAACACAAAATGCCTAAGAAGTGCAAACTCTTGTATACTCTGTAGCTATGACAACCGTTAGTAAGTTGGACCGCAGAACTAGGCCTGCAAATGCAGTTTTTGTCACAGCAAGGAATCGAGATCCATCATGGAAGATCAGGTTGGATATGGATGTCAGAAAAATTAAGGTGTCAGTTGGGTATCTTTTAAGATGGTAGTTCTAAGAAAGCATCCAGGGGTTACTATTGTCACCTCCAACGCTCGCGGCCGCTCGTAATTGTATACCTAGGGCATTATCGCAGGAGGTTTCAAGCATCGTCATAAATTAACTTATACATCCTGATCTCATCAGTCACTTCACTTAGTCCGTGGCTATGATGTATAACTGGGTTCACCCGAGTAAAAGTTTTGAATAAAATTAATATAAAATACTATTAATATAAATAAATATATACATATATATAATAATATTATAATATTATCCGGGATAGCACAACAGTTTTCCTGAACATTCATGGAAGATTCTAATTGAAGGGTCCGAGAATTCCTAAAAATGTTCCGGATAGGTACCCGGCGTTAGCTAAATTTGCGCGTATCCAGGAAGGTTCGGTTAAAAATTCACGAAGTACTCGGACCTTAAAGCAAAATTAAATATTCGAAAATTACTTGATCTAAAATTGCGAAACAACCCTATTCAGATATTAAATATCAATAACACGGAAACCCCGATTATCCCTGTGCCTGCGTATTATTATCAAACCTAAACCCAGGTACCCAGTTGCAGTTGTCAATTATAACCTTTATAAATTTTTTTACTCGTGCAGAGTAATACTTCCGTCTGTACAAGGGAAAATCTACCTTTTCTTGAAAAAAGCTATTCATCATTGGCCTCTTGACAGTTCATTCAGATTGATCTTGGAAGCTTGGTTAAGCTTTATTCAACCTTGGAGATACATGCCAGGAGTTGGATATATTGAAGAAGGGTCAGTACCTTCGCTTTTAATTTTATTACCTAGAATATTACGTTTTATAGCAGATATATATTTATATGCACAATTAGACATACCGATAGAACAATAAATAATTTTTTTTGATTAGAAAACTTGAAGAAGAAGAAAAAGGAAAGATATATGATCCTGCCAGATGGGTGTCGTTTGTTGCAAATAATCTATTAGCATACACAGCGATATTTCAGCAACTTCTTCCTCGATTCATGAGAATAGATTTAGTGGCACCTAAAAATGCATTGATGCTCTTCAGGGTCACGAAGGTACACTGTTTTGGACTTAATCTATTTCATCTTTCATTAAAAAATGCTAAATACATGCTCAATATGTCTATAACAGGTGTTTTCACAATCGTATTTGACAGAAATTTTGTCGGAGGTTGAAAGTTGTATGGACGAGGTGGCAGTGAGTCGTGGTAGATTATCAAGTAATCAGTGGACCGCAATAGTGCGACAGCAAATCCTCGAGCTTGAAGGCCCTTCGTATCAATACATTCCCATATTTTCAGTGACAATGAAAAATCAAGTAATTTTGAAACGTTCGTAAATTTCTTACAGTTGGTGAATTACAAGATATAAACCAAAATATAAATTTTTTAGGTACTATCATTTCTCTATACAGTACGACAAGCACAGTTGACAGCGATTAGTTTGCTTGAAGCTTTAGAAAAACGAAGAAGTGGTAGAAAGTTACTTCTGTCTATTTGGAGGTTCTTCAATGGTGAAGACTATTCTTCTGACGATATAAGCTTAGAAGAGAGACGGAGGGTCCCTGCATTTTTGTCCTTTGCACAGGAACGTCTGATCTACATATTCAGAGTAAGTTTTTTATACATTAGGAATTAGGTTAATTATGGAATGAGATAAACAGATTACCGTAGCAAAGGAAAGGATGCTTTTAAATATTGATTTGTTTTTTAGTTGGAGGAAGAGGAATTTCTTCCAGCAAATGTAGTCGCTGATCAAGAGTACCATGATACCATACTTTCGACTTCATTTTGTCATCAATCTCAGGTAAAACATTTATTAATGCTCTGGGTAATTGGCATGAACAAGTCTATACAGTAGAATTTTTGTCTTGTTTGACATGTTTGGCGGCTCCAGCAGACGAGGAGTAAGACACTGTAAAGATCTTTTAATGAAGCAGTCGAACTAAGATGAAGGTTTGCTACGCTGTAGAAAAAAAATGTAGAAAGATTGCAGATTCAGTGGCGAAAAAACCCGTGGGAAATGATAGGTCTCATTCAAGAGGAGTTTTAATGTTTCACTTCTCTTTTGTGCCAATTGTTATTATGCCATATCACTCACAAAAATCATGTTCTGCTCTGCTATTTCGGAAATAAGACTTATACTGTCTAAGGGAAATGGGGAAGTTTTTTTATTTATTATTACTCTATATACGGGAAAAATATTGGCGTGGGAAAATATACTTGATTTTATTTTTCAAGCGGCAATTTTTTATGTTTCACACATGAAACAGGATGGAGACATTTTTTTTTTTTTAATGACCGTATTTTTACTAATTTTTTTAAATTTTTTAACATGGATATTGATATATTGATGCCCACTGAATCTATGACATTTTTTGTCAGTGACCCTTTGCCTAAATGAGATAACGTGCAGTAACATATACCCAAATATAGAAAACCATTTAGCAAACTTTCATTTGGCTGTTTAATTAAAATTTTGAATTGCCTATCAATTTAATGCCGCAAACACGTAACATACATCGTCTCGCAAACTAGGGACGTAACATAACAACCTTAAAAAATACACTTAGAAAACTGTATAACGTGTCTGTGTCATTATACTGACACATCCCTGTGGATGTACGACATAGTATACAAAATTTCTGAGGGTGGTGTGCATGTACTTTATGTAGAAAATGGCAGCTATACATGGGATGAGCGATCAACATTATCTTCTCATAGATCCCCGAAGTTGCCATCAGATCAATCAAAGTTTTCGGGAAAAGATCGTATATGTGTATATGTGCATCATGCACATAGCCATAGAAGGCGGTCATTTCCACCTGTGACACTAGCACCACGTACAGGATGAATTGTAACCATTATTATAAGACAAAATTTTGCCTTATCTTCGGTCAAAGATATAAAACTATACGCCTAGATGCGGTAAGTGGCGGCGGAGTGGGGTAACAGTATATATAGGTAAAATTGTTGCTCTGCGGCTCTAAGGGTAATAATTTTACATTTATCATTCTTGACTCCTCGTAGTTCCTCTCTGTTTTCGCAAAACAATGTTAGAGTAGAAGCAGGGATTTGGACATGTTTTAGAATATAACAAATTAATATAAAATAATAATAAATCTGCAATTCTAAACCTTATTTTATTTAAACCTTTCAAATTAAATTATTCTAAAATCGTTGAAAATTATGGTTTCTAAATGGAAGCCTTATAAAAAACGAATTAAAGCTTGAAACATTGAAAATAAAACATTTTAATCTTTGTTTAAACTTGAAGTTTTTTTAAATTCGGAACTTAAAACTAAGTCTTCAAACATTATTCATTTTTATATTTTACATCAATTTTATAAAATTTATTCATTTTAATCTAAATTTCAAATTGAAAATCAATGAGAAAGCATTTCTATGCTGAGGGAACAACTTCTTGTTAAAGAATATTTTATAAAATAGTCAATCTGACATTTTATCACATTAATAAAAGTACAGAATCTGTCAACGTGAGAAATGGGAAAGGGGAACTGCAATATGAGGAAGACGGGGTTAGTGACGCTTTCAGAGACCATTTTATGGGTCAATCCGAAAATGA